>NCKU01004747.1:0-11595 GCA_003675995.1 Dinothrombium tinctorium
TACAACTTAAAGAATACTTCACTGCATTGCACAAAACGTCACATTGCACATGTTTGATTTTGATTTATTTAAACGAAAATATGCTTTCAAGTCGGTGTTTTATTTAATTCATTTTTGTGCTAATACCCCAGTGGTCGCATACGACGAAAATTAAATTCATCGAAATATGTGCTAATGATGAATCAATAGTCAATATAATTCGCGTAATGTCAGTGTCTAGCTGTAAAAAATGGTTTAAAAAGTGGCAAATAGCAAATACTATCGAACGAAAAACTGAAAATGGTCGAAAATAGTTACCTTAAATCATCAAAACGGATAAAAATGTAAATGAGTTCCATTTTTTATCTTGTTTACACATTTATTGCAATGTTGAATTAGAATACTATCATCAAAATAAGTTTAATGCACGATTTGCGTCAAGCTTAGTGAATTGCTGTAGAGTGCGCTTTTCGCTATGAGAAACGTTTCTTCTATCTCCAGTAGTACATTGAAACTATTATTCACAAATAACAAATTTATTATTCAAGTAATTAAATTTCAATTGCATCTAAAATTTTAAATTACAATTACAATCACATTGACTCTTGAAAAGTATTTAATTGTGTAATTAATTGTAATTTTACAACACTAGCTCAGCGCTAAATTATTTAAATATACAGCGTAGAGTTCAAATAAGTTTATTTCTACTGCTTGTAGAAATTAATTGATGATTGGGTTAATTATGTCAAACAAGTGAAATATGTTACTTGAAATATGCTTTATCACGATTTTCAGAGCTATAACGCAATATTCAATTTATGTGAAAAGTATGGAATTGTTATGAATCTCTCGCCAGCAGAAGGCGATAAGTGAGCTTTGCTTGCTCAGCAGATAGCACCATCTGCTCATTTTGTACCGCAAACAACATTGAAAATATTGAAAGTAACTAATTTAACTTGAAAGAGAGTAAAATGTTTAAAATCAATATCCTTAGAATGAAGAGAACCACTTTGATTTTCTCAGCAATTTAAAAGCTCTAGAATATGAGAAATATTTATATTTTTGCTAAAAATGCGAAATCGAAAATTTTGTGAATATGTTCAAGTACTTTTGTAAAGGATTTTATGACTTCTTTTTTGTCTCTTCGGCAATAAAATCTCCCCATCTGTCTGTCAAACAAAGATTATTTGTATTAACATGTCTTGTTTAACTGCAGTCATTTTCAATTTAAAAGAATGAAATCAAATAGACAAAATCAGAATTGGTATGCGTTTGAAAAAATAAATTTTTTTGAATATACAACTGGATTTATTCAAAAACTTAAAATTAAGTTTACAGCATTGACCAAAGTTTCTTTTCTTTTACCATTCAAAAATGATTTAATTTCAATTATAAATCATTATAGTGACAATAAGAGCAACTTTTTGACTGAAACTGTACATTTGAATAGATGTTTCAGTTTCTTTGATTAGATTTGCAACGAAAAGCTTAAAGGATTAATTTTTTTGAATTTTTCGAATTTTTTGACCGTTAAGAATCAAATTCAGCTTTAGTTTTTCACTCTTTATTCTTTCTTTTTTGCGACTGCTACTCGCGAACCATTCGCATGATTTCAGAGCTCTTTTATCGCAAAAGTTTGTGCCAATAAAGATTTGAATGCAATATGAAAGGATCCATAGTCATTTTGTGCAGATAACGCTCATGAAAAGTTTTATTCACGTGCTAACTCATAACGAGCCTTTGGAAAAAAATTTTTGCTTTTCATGCGACAACCTTAAAAGTTTTTATCGCATTGGAAAACTCTTTTGACGAGCTTTATGTTGATGGCTTATTAAAATATTTACTCAATAAATAACAAAATTTAGATTACCAAAATGCAAATTTGCTAACAGCTCCTCAAGATGCTCGCAAGTTGCATTAAAATTTTTACCATAGACTTTATTATAAGGTTTGCACTAGAATCAAACTTTGCACAAACTTTTTCTGCACAAAAACACTCAAAATTGTTTCATATTGCATTCAAATATTCATAAGCCCGTATTATTGCAATAAAAGTCTTGAAACTAATCGAATAGTTTTTTGTAGACATTCCACACTATTTAATTTTTTAACATTAATTTTTTAGAGTCCTCTTCTTGATTATGCAATGAAAGACGTGCCGAATCGTGTTTTAACAATATTTTTTCTGTATAATGAAATTTAAAAAATTAAAGTTTTCAGAACTTAAAAGTTATCACTGTTAATATTTATTCAGCAGACATGAACCGAAATCGTGAGTAGCAGTTAGAAGACCTGACTTTCACATAGTTTGTTGCCTTATCTTTGCTGAATTCTTTTTTATCGTTATGAGTTATGTATTTTTGAATTTAAAATTTATTGCAAACATTCTTTAAATGAGATGAATCTAAATAAGTGAAGAATTTGATTGCGGTTATCTTTGTTCATTTACAAAGCGATAAAGTACAGTCAGAGAGAGATTGTTTTGCATCTAAATTTGCAATCGACACAGATATCGCACATTTTAAATGCAAAATACAGATTAAAGTTGAGGGAAAATATTCAAAATTATTTTATATATTTTTGCAGCTGAATTTTCTGTTCATATTTAATATGGTACAGGACCGCCGCGAGATTCAATAAGCATTTGACACTCTGTAGACATTGAACTTACCAAAATCACGGGCTATCTCAATCGGTTCCATTCCCATGTGATAAAGCAGAACAAATTTAAACYTTGTCTTTACSTCTGTAATAGGCATTTTCAACATGCTTTCCTCGAAGGAAATGAATAGTTAAATTTCTATCTTTTCCCTTAACTTTAATCTGTTTTTTTGCATTTAAAAGGTGCGATATCAGTGTCGATTGCAAGTTTAGATGCAAAACAATCTGTCTCTGACTGTACATATTTTGCACTTGTTCAGCTTATTCGTTCATTTTGTTCGCTGATATATTTTCTTTTCGATGAAAATGAGAATTCTTTTTGAAATTCAATAATAAAACTACGGATTTTCCCTTCAACAGCTTATCTTGTTTTTCACAATACAAAACTGCTGCTTTCAACAGCCGAAATTTGTCTTTTCGTCGATTCTGCAACTGTAGAGATCTACAACAAGTGTGAAGAAATTTTGTCGATTTCAACGCATTTCAAATATAAAAATTTTATGGTGACATTTTTTTAAGTTTTCAATTTCAAACTAGAGCAGCGATACTCGGAGAACGAATTGAATTTTACGAATTTACATTGTTTGCTTTAATGCCTCAACTTCGGCAAAAAAGCGCTTTTTGCTTTTGGCTTAAAACTAAACGGAAGCATCGTGTTTTGTCGCCAATCGTGTAGCAACGATATTATCGAGCGATGCATTGCGTCAGTTTCAATAACAAATTTAACCGCACGCTGTGCAAAGTGTATAAACTGCTTTAATCCACATAATTGAATTTCTCGGAAGCAATGAATGTTCGACTTGGCTCAACCAAAAAAACTACCTTAAACAAAAAGTTTGATAAATATTAGCAATTAGCAACGAAAAACAAATAAAAATGCAAATTGCATTAAAAAAAAAGGTTGAATTGAAATTGATTTATTTCCTATACACAAATTAACGAGTCAATTTAAACAAAATTTCTTTTTCTATTTGCACAAAAACTAAGAAATGAGCTGAAACAAAATCATTTGTAGAATGGAGCGCATTCATCTTACTCTCACAAGAATTAAATTTGAAGTTTCAAACTTTTTTTGCATGTGTAAACAAGAAAAAATGGAACTCACTTACATTTTTATCCGTTTTTATGATTTGAGGTAACTATTTTCGACCATTTGCAGTTTTTCATTCGATAGTTTTCTCTATTTGCCACTTTTTAAACCATTTTTTACAGCTAGACACTTGCATTATGCGAATTATATTGACTATTGATTCATCATTTGCACAAATTTCGATGAATTTAATTTTCATCGTATGCGAGCACTGGGGTATTAACACAAAAATGAATTAAATAAAACACCGCTTTGAAAGCACGTTTTCGTTTACATAAATCAAAATCAAGCATGTGCAATGTGACGTTTCGTGCAATGCAGTGAAGTATTCTTTAAGTTGTTATCGAGTATAAAAAGCAAGCGAGCAATTATTTATTCAACTTTTATAATTATTGAGAGCAAAGGATTCTGAATGGAAAAGTTGAGAAAAGCTCGTCCAGAAATATTTTTGGTAATTTCACAATTTCTATCGTGAAATTTCTATTTAGAAGCTCATAAAACGAGCAAAAATTAATTTAAAAGTTCTTTTCTTTCGCCGAATATCTGTTCAATACAAATACGTAATATATATCGCGAGTTCTGCAAATGACATTTTTTGTATAATGTTGTGTTTTATTTCAAATTCAAAGAACAAAACATTTCTGCAGTTGTAATCTGTTTTTTGTAAGTGTAAAATTCAAATATACACGAAAAGGAAACGCTTCGCATTCGTATAGCGCCAGTTACGTGAAACGCGTATTCTCTTCGCTCATAATTCAAAAAAAACTTCAGATTTTAACTGTTTCCTGAAAGAACAAATGCGATTGCGATCGAAATGAGGAAAAAAGCACACACAATACTCAAAATTAAGTTTTTCTTCTTCATTGAAAACATTGAATCCCTAACAAAATTATTAAAGCTGCGTGTTTCGCCCGAAACAATGTCGCTTCAATAAAGTGAGCGCCGTGAGTACCGAAGCACGAGTGGCGACTGCTCATTGCCGATGATGCACCGAATGAGCGTCGCTTTCGAAGAGTTTACTTCGTTTCGACGTCTTCAGCAAATCGCATTCACTGAATGCGCTTTGCGTTCGCAACTTTCGAAATGCTTTGTCGCGAGAATTTGCATTTCTGTAAAATGTCACATAATTAAGTGAGCAAAAAAAGCAAATAATTGATTGAACGGCGCAAAATATCGCGAATTTCAAGTTTAAGTCGAGGTTCTGAATTTGAAGTTAATTGCACTCTTCGCCTCTGAAATGTGCGGTGTTTAATTAAATGAACCGACTTTTAGCTCGAAATTAATTTCTCTCGAATTTCTCTCGTTTCAAGCAGCGGACACTTGAGAAAAATGCGAGCTAATTTTGCTCTCAATAATCTTATTCTATTATTAGCGATTGGCTTCGTTTTCACGAATCGCGTCTATCATCAATTAAACGTAGGCGAAGGCGAGTCGAATGTAATTATTTCTTATCTTAGCAACAACAGTAACCGAACGCAACGATCGTCGTCGAGTGTAAACGATCACAACATGGACCAAAATGAAGTCATCAAGAATGGACACAGTAAAAACGATTTCGATTCGAGTAAACCGCATACTACGATTCCTCGCTGCAACGACGACAGCGATTGCAGCTCGGTATTCACGAGCTGCGATCTTGAGATGAACAAATGCAAGTGTCCGCATCGCTATGTCGACCTCAGAGGTCTAAATAACATACACGCGTACGGAAACAGTGATACCGGAGGCAGGGATAGATCATCGTTTTCTTGCTATCGGGTGGCCGTTCACGGCGAGCCGTGTACGATTGATGAACAATGCGTTACCAAAAATTCGTTTTGCTACGCGACTTCGTTCGAAAATGTGCCAAAAAAGACATGCACATGTTTAGAGGGTTATGTGACAAAAAGTAAGTCGAACTTCTCTAATTAAATTGACTGCTTTCTAGCAATGCGTAGATATGAAAGAGAGAAACTCTATTGATTTTTACGTTCATTTCTTTAATCCGAACTATAAAAAGAAAGCATCATCATAACGATGTACCAGCGAAATAATAATCCATTTTACTTTGCTTTCGAGCAACAATCTTTCTGATTGAAGGGATATTCATTGTCAGTTAATGATTTTTATCGATTTAATCGATGGCATCAAAGATGAAGATAGTCGAAAATTTTTCAAAAATTTTAAAAACTAAAAAGAATTCAAAGGCCAACATTTTGAGGCTTTTTTTCAGCATTTTTAAAAACTGCGTCTCTATTTGTTTACAACCATATGCATGATGTTGCTTTGATTTGTGGCCAGATTATTGATCTTTGATTTTAAACTTTAAAATCTTCATATTAACTAATGTAATTAGTTTTTTCAATACGCAGATTTTCATATGCTAATCTTCTATGTTATTGATGAATTGTTTTCACATCAAATTTTAAGCACGAAATTATATTCACAAAAATTGTGACCAAAAATGAAAAATTAAAATTAAATTTTTTTAAGATCTTAAAAATTTTTACATGATTAAAATGATCAATTTTAAAAGGCTGACTTCCTCACACTTCTCTAATTAAGTTTTCTCCGTCGCCTTTCTTCACACAGTTTGCGATCTCATTTTGAAAGTGTAAAAGCTGTCGTAAATGTCATTTAAAATAAAGTAAAATGCAATACGCAGCAAAATGAGCGATTAAAAAATCGAAAGATTGAAAATATGACCTAATGTTATGTACCTTAAGAAAACTACATTTTTAGCAGTTACGAAATAAGTTTGCAAGCAATCTGAGATGTATTTAAATTATAGATACAAAATCGAATCGTATGACAAAAAAATAGATTTAAATGCCCAAAATTTTAGCTTTTCATTTGTTTTCTTTTGATTGCAAATCAAAACTTAATCTTTAATCTCAAAACAACAAAGCATTATTCGTTAAAAAAAACTGCAAAATATTCGGCTCTCTGTGAAAGCCGCATGCAACTTTAGTTAACCATTGCAAGAAAGTCGTGTACCAGCAGCTGAAATTGTCATAATATTCTGTGGAAAAATATTTATTACGATCTAAACATAACATGAACTATTTTTAATTTGAACAGAAGTTTTGTTTCGTAAATTAACATAAAAATGTTTGTAGTTATACGCTAAATAACCGCACCTTATATATATTTGCTTTGTGTAACAAAGTTTCATTTCATTTTATTTTTTGAAATGTTTTTCAGCTTATTGTTTCGTTAATCATCCTGAAAATGAACTCTAAAGAATTTTAATGGAACAAAACATACAGAGAAGTAATTCTGATCAAACTCATCACGCTTTATATATAATCTGCGGAATTTGTAAAGTTTACTTTAAGTGGTTTATCTGGAAAATTCTGCTTCCGTTTTCACTGAATGCACAATTATTGATTTGTAAAGTAATCTCAATTTAAATGAGAATTTTATTGCTTTGTCAACATTATCATGAAGTCTTTATATTTACTCTTTATGATCAAAGGCAATTTATTCTTTTTGTTTGGGTTTGATTGAAAATGTAAATTGAAAAAAAACGTAAATTTAAAGCATTTTGAAAAAAATGAAAAAAGTAAATGAAAAATAGCTAAAAAAATAAATTATTGGAAAGTGATTTTTCAATAGAGATACTTTTAAGATAATTTCAACATTATTTCGACATACGTAAATGGCAATTATTTTCCATGCAATAATCAGATAGAAATCAATTTTTGTACAGCATTCACTTGACTTGATAACTTTTAGTTAAAAATGGAAATTGTTCCCAACAGCAAAATGTCTCAAATGGGAAATTGAATTTCAGCGCGTATGAAATTGATAAGATTTTGATTGTCACGAAATTGAAAGATTCGTATGATTCAAATGCTTTTATGCAATTGTGAGATTGCAACATTTTCACTGCGATAAAAAATGTTGTAAAAGTGTTTTCATGAAATGCTGAAAATCGAAAAGCTTAACAGAAAAATTCGTTATCCACATTTTCTTTGACGATGTTCAAAAATTAAAATTTAGGGACACAGTTTACTTAAATTTAATGAAAGCAATTTTTAATTTGGATCTTGAAGGTCGTTTTACAAAATCTGAGCGAAATCACGATTTCTCTGGTAATTAAGTGAAAGGCCATGAATGAAGACCATAATAAAAAAGTTTGACTTATTTAAATGTCTCTGATCGAACTATCATTTTAAAATAAAATTATCATCTATTTCTTTTTTAAAAAGTTATGGCAAAAAACAAATGAAATCGACTCGAAATTGACACCCTCTAGATAAAACAGTTTTGAAATATTCGACTGGCAGCGTTTATTATTAGTTCTTCACTTTCATTATTTTACTATCAGAATGTTCTTATATCAATTTTATAATCATTAAAATTTTTGACTCAAGAGAACTTTATTTGGCTTAACATTTTTGTGTTATCGATCGATTTTTGTAAAGCAACATTTTCAAGGTTTGCAAGTGAAAATGAATTCTCGTGAAAGTTAAAATTCTTCGTTTAGCATCATTTATATTGTTACCACTAAAAATCAAAATTATTTCGCCAGATTTTGCGAGAAGTCAAAAAAAAATTATCGCTCATTATTCACAAACTATTGCCTTAATTCACGTATCATCACATTTTGAAACATTTCGCAGCGTATTACATTACAGCAAAAACACGTCTGAAATGTTAAACGAAAGTTTTGTGCTAATGTTAAATGCAGCATTACTGCAACTTATTTATAGTAATTCAGCGTAAAATTTTTGGTAATACGTTGTTTCACCGGTATAAGAAACAACGGCTTATAGGCGAAATATCGAGCATAGGAGACATCAAAATCGCTCAACCGTATTTGAAGATGTCTACGAATCAATTTGAAAAGAATTCATTTCAAAATGAATGCCACTTTAATCTTTACATTTAATCTGTACATTTAACCAATTGATCGCATCTAACTCTGCATCTCGTTCAAAATCAGCTTTGGAGCAGCAAATCAAATCTAAATTGAATGCTTTGATTTCAAAAAATCAAATAAATTAAAACAAATCTAAAATCGAAACTACCTTAACAGTTTCTCAAATTCGATTTGAAGTTAGAAATACGAACTGAGATTCCAAATCGTGACTGTTCTTTTTGAGCTTCTTTTCGCCAAGATAGTAAAAAGTTTATCCTCAATTTGTTTTTCCATGAAATCGTAACCAAAACTCCTACGATGTGCTATTTGCGGGCAACTTTCGCGTTTTCAAGAAAAAGGTGAAAGCAATGCCCACGGGATGATTTCTATCCCTAATTTATAGCTGTAACTAAACATAGTTGTCACATTTCTCTAGAAATGTATGGACAAGTGAGAAAGAATGAAACATGTTGCAATATTTGCTACTCATACTTAATTTGCCATCAAAGAGATCAATTTTTGTTATCTAAGGTCAGTTTGAATGGCTCTCAAAAATGAACAAATGAGAATAAACTGATATCGAGACACCGAAAAATTAAATAACGAAAAGCAGATTTTACTTCAAATTTTGAACCTTTTTGTGTCGAGTGTAGTACACTCTTTTCTGCTTTCTTACACTCTGTAGTACAGTCCTGTAGAGTAAAAATGAACCTATATGAATGGTAAATAAACCTTTCATCTAGTAAATGTTTTTGTCTTTGTGGGCGGGTTTACTTCGAACTTAAGCACCGAATTCAATCTTCAAATTTATTTAAAACTTTTAATTAAAGTGTTCAAAAAATCTTTCAATTTAAAATTTTTAAAATATCATTTAAGAGACAATTTTTCCGACATTTTAATAATGAACAAAAATTTTGACAAATAGTCAAAATATTCCGCATCACAAACCATAGCTCATTTAAAATTTAAATGTCCCGATATAAAATCTTGGCGAAATGGCACATTTTTTAATTTAAAAGCTATGGAAAACAAAGAAAAAATTTTATTTTCCTTTGTTCATTCAAATATGCACGAAACATGAAAAGTGAGATAAAAAAATGTATTTTCTGTTGTGGATTCAACTTACAGTTGAATCGCCATAATCTGAAATTCAAATTTCGTTTATCTAAATTAGAAATGAAATCTATTCAGTAAATTTATTCTCAACTCACCAAAACTAAGCAACATGTCTTTTTATCAAAATTCAATTCAAAGCTGAACTCACCATCGAAAATATTTCGTTTTGCAAAAAGTAAATTTTGTGTTTCACGTAAATTCGATTAAAAAGTCGAAAATAAAATTTTTATTTTTAAAATGCTTTCATTTAAAAAGCTGAAAGTACAGTAAAGAAAAGAAAAAGGAGCCAAGTGATATGAAGAAGAGTAAAATGATGTCGCTTCCAAGCTTAAATTTCCTAAAAATGGCGAAGTTCCTTTTTTGTTTTCTCTATTGTATATATATTTGTGTAAAGATTTTGTATAGTCTTTATTAAGTTAGTCTTGTCCACAAAATTAAGGATTAAACATCAGGCAGCACTTATACGAAACAAAGTGGCGGGCAAAATAAGAAATTTGATTTTGTTTTTTGAAGCAACAGATGTTGAATGCTATAAATATTTGCATATTCAAAATTTTAATATTACATTTTATGTAAATTATTCGTTTGTTTTATGAGTGACTTAATCAAATATAATTTTATTTCAGTAAAATTCTGAACATGCCATCGGACAACGTATTTAGCTTGCTTTTTCGAAAGCTCGAAGCAATTCGAGTGATGTGAATTGATCTACGCATCAAAGCACAATGGCAGGCAAAAAAATCAAGCGCACTTTAACTACGAGCGTAGTTGATCCAAAATGAACGTAACATTAGCCTGTCTACTTCATAGACAAATTATAAGAATTACTTTCTCAACTAAATTGCCTTTTGTCAAAGATTATTTAACGATTGACGATGCACACCGCTCAAAATAATTTTTCTTTCTTAAATCTTTTGATTCTTTACTCATTGCTTCTCTCAAGCATTCAACGATCGCTTGCAACTAATTCATTTTGCTTATTTGAAAAACGAATTCAGGTACTTGATCTAGTTTTTCATAAGCTGGAACGCGAGTGAAAAATGGCTGAAAAAGAATCAGAACAAAAAAGTCTTTCTACAAGAGAATATTCTTTTGATTCTTGTCGGAAAAGATGAGATGAAATTGAAGAGTGTAAAGCAGATTTTGCTCATTCGATATCATATTACATCATTAAATCAGCTTTTCCACTGACCAATGAGTTTTGGAGTGGAACCATAGAAAATAATATCTTTTTATTGTTTTTTCAAACGAAAATATTTATCTTTTGTCAGTTTTTCGCTCGTTTTTTTTTCTTTATTGTGCTCAGGAAAAAGTTTATTTCCCAAAATGATTGCTAGCAGTTTCATTAGCTGCTCTTCTTTAATAATAAAAAGAACGAAACTAATCAGCCTTTGTAAAACAATATTTAATTAACTATTAAGGTTAAACAGATTTTTGACTTTTGAGCATATACAAAAATCGATCGCAGCAAGCGTTTCATTGTTATTATCGGCGCAAATATTCGCTTGCAGTAATTGATTTTGCACTACTTTTGTTTTTAAAAAGCAGCTAATTTTTAAAATAATTTGGCAAAAAAACTATTGAAAAAAATTTAACATCAGTTCGATTGCAAATTTAAATTATTTTTATAATTCCAAGTTTATACCTCTTGCTGCATCGGGCGATGTTTCGCAAAATCTTTTTGAAAAAATGTCTTGAAACAATCTTTTTGAAAAAGAAAAAACAACATGTTCACTTGTTCAAGTCACAAATTTTCTGGTTAACATATTACTTTTGGTCTCAATTTTAAAAAATAATGACAAAAAAGCAAGTGGAAATTGAGTTTACTCTGTGCGTTTTCAATGAAAGTTCACTGAATTTAATTTTTGACAAAAGTTAAAATATTAAATTAAAAATGAATAAA
>NCKU01004748.1:0-11594 GCA_003675995.1 Dinothrombium tinctorium
TACAACTTAAAGAATACTTCACTGCATTGCACAAAACGTCACATTGCACATGTTTGATTTTGATTTATTTAAACGAAAATATGCTTTCAAGTCGGTGTTTTATTTAATTCATTTTTGTGCTAATACCCCAGTGGTCGCATACGACGAAAATTAAATTCATCGAAATATGTGCTAATGATGAATCAATAGTCAATATAATTCGCGTAATGTCAGTGTCTAGCTGTAAAAAATGGTTTAAAAAGTGGCAAATAGCAAATACTATCGAACGAAAAACTGAAAATGGTCGAAAATAGTTACCTTAAATCATCAAAACGGATAAAAATGTAAATGAGTTCCATTTTTTATCTTGTTTACACATTTATTGCAATGTTGAATTAGAATACTATCATCAAAATAAGTTTAATGCACGATTTGCGTCAAGCTTAGTGAATTGCTGTAGAGTGCGCTTTTCGCTATGAGAAACGTTTCTTCTATCTCCAGTAGTACATTGAAACTATTATTCACAAATAACAAATTTATTATTCAAGTAATTAAATTTCAATTGCATCTAAAATTTTAAATTACAATTACAATCACATTGACTCTTGAAAAGTATTTAATTGTGTAATTAATTGTAATTTTACAACACTAGCTCAGCGCTAAATTATTTAAATATACAGCGTAGAGTTCAAATAAGTTTATTTCTACTGCTTGTAGAAATTAATTGATGATTGGGTTAATTATGTCAAACAAGTGAAATATGTTACTTGAAATATGCTTTATCACGATTTTCAGAGCTATAACGCAATATTCAATTTATGTGAAAAGTATGGAATTGTTATGAATCTCTCGCCAGCAGAAGGCGATAAGTGAGCTTTGCTTGCTCAGCAGATAGCACCATCTGCTCATTTTGTACCGCAAACAACATTGAAAATATTGAAAGTAACTAATTTAACTTGAAAGAGAGTAAAATGTTTAAAATCAATATCCTTAGAATGAAGAGAACCACTTTGATTTTCTCAGCAATTTAAAAGCTCTAGAATATGAGAAATATTTATATTTTTGCTAAAAATGCGAAATCGAAAATTTTGTGAATATGTTCAAGTACTTTTGTAAAGGATTTTATGACTTCTTTTTTGTCTCTTCGGCAATAAAATCTCCCCATCTGTCTGTCAAACAAAGATTATTTGTATTAACATGTCTTGTTTAACTGCAGTCATTTTCAATTTAAAAGAATGAAATCAAATAGACAAAATCAGAATTGGTATGCGTTTGAAAAAATAAATTTTTTTGAATATACAACTGGATTTATTCAAAAACTTAAAATTAAGTTTACAGCATTGACCAAAGTTTCTTTTCTTTTACCATTCAAAAATGATTTAATTTCAATTATAAATCATTATAGTGACAATAAGAGCAACTTTTTGACTGAAACTGTACATTTGAATAGATGTTTCAGTTTCTTTGATTAGATTTGCAACGAAAAGCTTAAAGGATTAATTTTTTTGAATTTTTCGAATTTTTTGACCGTTAAGAATCAAATTCAGCTTTAGTTTTTCACTCTTTATTCTTTCTTTTTTGCGACTGCTACTCGCGAACCATTCGCATGATTTCAGAGCTCTTTTATCGCAAAAGTTTGTGCCAATAAAGATTTGAATGCAATATGAAAGGATCCATAGTCATTTTGTGCAGATAACGCTCATGAAAAGTTTTATTCACGTGCTAACTCATAACGAGCCTTTGGAAAAAAATTTTTGCTTTTCATGCGACAACCTTAAAAGTTTTTATCGCATTGGAAAACTCTTTTGACGAGCTTTATGTTGATGGCTTATTAAAATATTTACTCAATAAATAACAAAATTTAGATTACCAAAATGCAAATTTGCTAACAGCTCCTCAAGATGCTCGCAAGTTGCATTAAAATTTTTACCATAGACTTTATTATAAGGTTTGCACTAGAATCAAACTTTGCACAAACTTTTTCTGCACAAAAACACTCAAAATTGTTTCATATTGCATTCAAATATTCATAAGCCCGTATTATTGCAATAAAAGTCTTGAAACTAATCGAATAGTTTTTTGTAGACATTCCACACTATTTAATTTTTTAACATTAATTTTTTAGAGTCCTCTTCTTGATTATGCAATGAAAGACGTGCCGAATCGTGTTTTAACAATATTTTTTCTGTATAATGAAATTTAAAAAATTAAAGTTTTCAGAACTTAAAAGTTATCACTGTTAATATTTATTCAGCAGACATGAACCGAAATCGTGAGTAGCAGTTAGAAGACCTGACTTTCACATAGTTTGTTGCCTTATCTTTGCTGAATTCTTTTTTATCGTTATGAGTTATGTATTTTTGAATTTAAAATTTATTGCAAACATTCTTTAAATGAGATGAATCTAAATAAGTGAAGAATTTGATTGCGGTTATCTTTGTTCATTTACAAAGCGATAAAGTACAGTCAGAGAGAGATTGTTTTGCATCTAAATTTGCAATCGACACAGATATCGCACATTTTAAATGCAAAATACAGATTAAAGTTGAGGGAAAATATTCAAAATTATTTTATATATTTTTGCAGCTGAATTTTCTGTTCATATTTAATATGGTACAGGACCGCCGCGAGATTCAATAAGCATTTGACACTCTGTAGACATTGAACTTACCAAAATCACGGGCTATCTCAATCGGTTCCATTCCCATGTGATAAAGCAGAACAAATTTAAACYTTGTCTTTACSTCTGTAATAGGCATTTTCAACATGCTTTCCTCGAAGGAAATGAATAGTTAAATTTCTATCTTTTCCCTTAACTTTAATCTGTTTTTTGCATTTAAAAGGTGCGATATCAGTGTCGATTGCAAGTTTAGATGCAAAACAATCTGTCTCTGACTGTACAAATTTTGCACTTGTTCAGCTTATTCGTTCATTTTGTTCGCTGATATATTTTCTTTTCGATGAAAATGAGAATTCTTTTTGAAATTCAATAATAAAACTACGGATTTTCCCTTCAACAGCTTATCTTGTTTTTCACAATACAAAACTGCTGCTTTCAACAGCCGAAATTTGTCTTTTCGTCGATTCTGCAACTGTAGAGATCTACAACAAGTGTGAAGAAATTTTGTCGATTTCAACGCATTTCAAATATAAAAATTTTATGGTGACATTTTTTTAAGTTTTCAATTTCAAACTAGAGCAGCGATACTCGGAGAACGAATTGAATTTTACGAATTTACATTGTTTGCTTTAATGCCTCAACTTCGGCAAAAAAGCGCTTTTTGCTTTTGGCTTAAAACTAAACGGAAGCATCGTGTTTTGTCGCCAATCGTGTAGCAACGATATTATCGAGCGATGCATTGCGTCAGTTTCAATAACAAATTTAACCGCACGCTGTGCAAAGTGTATAAACTGCTTTAATCCACATAATTGAATTTCTCGGAAGCAATGAATGTTCGACTTGGCTCAACCAAAAAAACTACCTTAAACAAAAAGTTTGATAAATATTAGCAATTAGCAACGAAAAACAAATAAAAATGCAAATTGCATTAAAAAAAAAGGTTGAATTGAAATTGATTTATTTCCTATACACAAATTAACGAGTCAATTTAAACAAAATTTCTTTTTCTATTTGCACAAAAACTAAGAAATGAGCTGAAACAAAATCATTTGTAGAATGGAGCGCATTCATCTTACTCTCACAAGAATTAAATTTGAAGTTTCAAACTTTTTTTGCATGTGTAAACAAGAAAAAATGGAACTCACTTACATTTTTATCCGTTTTTATGATTTGAGGTAACTATTTTCGACCATTTGCAGTTTTTCATTCGATAGTTTTCTCTATTTGCCACTTTTTAAACCATTTTTTACAGCTAGACACTTGCATTATGCGAATTATATTGACTATTGATTCATCATTTGCACAAATTTCGATGAATTTAATTTTCATCGTATGCGAGCACTGGGGTATTAACACAAAAATGAATTAAATAAAACACCGCTTTGAAAGCACGTTTTCGTTTACATAAATCAAAATCAAGCATGTGCAATGTGACGTTTCGTGCAATGCAGTGAAGTATTCTTTAAGTTGTTATCGAGTATAAAAAGCAAGCGAGCAATTATTTATTCAACTTTTATAATTATTGAGAGCAAAGGATTCTGAATGGAAAAGTTGAGAAAAGCTCGTCCAGAAATATTTTTGGTAATTTCACAATTTCTATCGTGAAATTTCTATTTAGAAGCTCATAAAACGAGCAAAAATTAATTTAAAAGTTCTTTTCTTTCGCCGAATATCTGTTCAATACAAATACGTAATATATATCGCGAGTTCTGCAAATGACATTTTTTGTATAATGTTGTGTTTTATTTCAAATTCAAAGAACAAAACATTTCTGCAGTTGTAATCTGTTTTTTGTAAGTGTAAAATTCAAATATACACGAAAAGGAAACGCTTCGCATTCGTATAGCGCCAGTTACGTGAAACGCGTATTCTCTTCGCTCATAATTCAAAAAAAACTTCAGATTTTAACTGTTTCCTGAAAGAACAAATGCGATTGCGATCGAAATGAGGAAAAAAGCACACACAATACTCAAAATTAAGTTTTTCTTCTTCATTGAAAACATTGAATCCCTAACAAAATTATTAAAGCTGCGTGTTTCGCCCGAAACAATGTCGCTTCAATAAAGTGAGCGCCGTGAGTACCGAAGCACGAGTGGCGACTGCTCATTGCCGATGATGCACCGAATGAGCGTCGCTTTCGAAGAGTTTACTTCGTTTCGACGTCTTCAGCAAATCGCATTCACTGAATGCGCTTTGCGTTCGCAACTTTCGAAATGCTTTGTCGCGAGAATTTGCATTTCTGTAAAATGTCACATAATTAAGTGAGCAAAAAAAGCAAATAATTGATTGAACGGCGCAAAATATCGCGAATTTCAAGTTTAAGTCGAGGTTCTGAATTTGAAGTTAATTGCACTCTTCGCCTCTGAAATGTGCGGTGTTTAATTAAATGAACCGACTTTTAGCTCGAAATTAATTTCTCTCGAATTTCTCTCGTTTCAAGCAGCGGACACTTGAGAAAAATGCGAGCTAATTTTGCTCTCAATAATCTTATTCTATTATTAGCGATTGGCTTCGTTTTCACGAATCGCGTCTATCATCAATTAAACGTAGGCGAAGGCGAGTCGAATGTAATTATTTCTTATCTTAGCAACAACAGTAACCGAACGCAACGATCGTCGTCGAGTGTAAACGATCACAACATGGACCAAAATGAAGTCATCAAGAATGGACACAGTAAAAACGATTTCGATTCGAGTAAACCGCATACTACGATTCCTCGCTGCAACGACGACAGCGATTGCAGCTCGGTATTCACGAGCTGCGATCTTGAGATGAACAAATGCAAGTGTCCGCATCGCTATGTCGACCTCAGAGGTCTAAATAACATACACGCGTACGGAAACAGTGATACCGGAGGCAGGGATAGATCATCGTTTTCTTGCTATCGGGTGGCCGTTCACGGCGAGCCGTGTACGATTGATGAACAATGCGTTACCAAAAATTCGTTTTGCTACGCGACTTCGTTCGAAAATGTGCCAAAAAAGACATGCACATGTTTAGAGGGTTATGTGACAAAAAGTAAGTCGAACTTCTCTAATTAAATTGACTGCTTTCTAGCAATGCGTAGATATGAAAGAGAGAAACTCTATTGATTTTTACGTTCATTTCTTTAATCCGAACTATAAAAAGAAAGCATCATCATAACGATGTACCAGCGAAATAATAATCCATTTTACTTTGCTTTCGAGCAACAATCTTTCTGATTGAAGGGATATTCATTGTCAGTTAATGATTTTTATCGATTTAATCGATGGCATCAAAGATGAAGATAGTCGAAAATTTTTCAAAAATTTTAAAAACTAAAAAGAATTCAAAGGCCAACATTTTGAGGCTTTTTTTCAGCATTTTTAAAAACTGCGTCTCTATTTGTTTACAACCATATGCATGATGTTGCTTTGATTTGTGGCCAGATTATTGATCTTTGATTTTAAACTTTAAAATCTTCATATTAACTAATGTAATTAGTTTTTTCAATACGCAGATTTTCATATGCTAATCTTCTATGTTATTGATGAATTGTTTTCACATCAAATTTTAAGCACGAAATTATATTCACAAAAATTGTGACCAAAAATGAAAAATTAAAATTAAATTTTTTTAAGATCTTAAAAATTTTTACATGATTAAAATGATCAATTTTAAAAGGCTGACTTCCTCACACTTCTCTAATTAAGTTTTCTCCGTCGCCTTTCTTCACACAGTTTGCGATCTCATTTTGAAAGTGTAAAAGCTGTCGTAAATGTCATTTAAAATAAAGTAAAATGCAATACGCAGCAAAATGAGCGATTAAAAAATCGAAAGATTGAAAATATGACCTAATGTTATGTACCTTAAGAAAACTACATTTTTAGCAGTTACGAAATAAGTTTGCAAGCAATCTGAGATGTATTTAAATTATAGATACAAAATCGAATCGTATGACAAAAAAATAGATTTAAATGCCCAAAATTTTAGCTTTTCATTTGTTTTCTTTTGATTGCAAATCAAAACTTAATCTTTAATCTCAAAACAACAAAGCATTATTCGTTAAAAAAAACTGCAAAATATTCGGCTCTCTGTGAAAGCCGCATGCAACTTTAGTTAACCATTGCAAGAAAGTCGTGTACCAGCAGCTGAAATTGTCATAATATTCTGTGGAAAAATATTTATTACGATCTAAACATAACATGAACTATTTTTAATTTGAACAGAAGTTTTGTTTCGTAAATTAACATAAAAATGTTTGTAGTTATACGCTAAATAACCGCACCTTATATATATTTGCTTTGTGTAACAAAGTTTCATTTCATTTTATTTTTTGAAATGTTTTTCAGCTTATTGTTTCGTTAATCATCCTGAAAATGAACTCTAAAGAATTTTAATGGAACAAAACATACAGAGAAGTAATTCTGATCAAACTCATCACGCTTTATATATAATCTGCGGAATTTGTAAAGTTTACTTTAAGTGGTTTATCTGGAAAATTCTGCTTCCGTTTTCACTGAATGCACAATTATTGATTTGTAAAGTAATCTCAATTTAAATGAGAATTTTATTGCTTTGTCAACATTATCATGAAGTCTTTATATTTACTCTTTATGATCAAAGGCAATTTATTCTTTTTGTTTGGGTTTGATTGAAAATGTAAATTGAAAAAAAACGTAAATTTAAAGCATTTTGAAAAAAATGAAAAAAGTAAATGAAAAATAGCTAAAAAAATAAATTATTGGAAAGTGATTTTTCAATAGAGATACTTTTAAGATAATTTCAACATTATTTCGACATACGTAAATGGCAATTATTTTCCATGCAATAATCAGATAGAAATCAATTTTTGTACAGCATTCACTTGACTTGATAACTTTTAGTTAAAAATGGAAATTGTTCCCAACAGCAAAATGTCTCAAATGGGAAATTGAATTTCAGCGCGTATGAAATTGATAAGATTTTGATTGTCACGAAATTGAAAGATTCGTATGATTCAAATGCTTTTATGCAATTGTGAGATTGCAACATTTTCACTGCGATAAAAAATGTTGTAAAAGTGTTTTCATGAAATGCTGAAAATCGAAAAGCTTAACAGAAAAATTCGTTATCCACATTTTCTTTGACGATGTTCAAAAATTAAAATTTAGGGACACAGTTTACTTAAATTTAATGAAAGCAATTTTTAATTTGGATCTTGAAGGTCGTTTTACAAAATCTGAGCGAAATCACGATTTCTCTGGTAATTAAGTGAAAGGCCATGAATGAAGACCATAATAAAAAAGTTTGACTTATTTAAATGTCTCTGATCGAACTATCATTTTAAAATAAAATTATCATCTATTTCTTTTTTAAAAAGTTATGGCAAAAAACAAATGAAATCGACTCGAAATTGACACCCTCTAGATAAAACAGTTTTGAAATATTCGACTGGCAGCGTTTATTATTAGTTCTTCACTTTCATTATTTTACTATCAGAATGTTCTTATATCAATTTTATAATCATTAAAATTTTTGACTCAAGAGAACTTTATTTGGCTTAACATTTTTGTGTTATCGATCGATTTTTGTAAAGCAACATTTTCAAGGTTTGCAAGTGAAAATGAATTCTCGTGAAAGTTAAAATTCTTCGTTTAGCATCATTTATATTGTTACCACTAAAAATCAAAATTATTTCGCCAGATTTTGCGAGAAGTCAAAAAAAAATTATCGCTCATTATTCACAAACTATTGCCTTAATTCACGTATCATCACATTTTGAAACATTTCGCAGCGTATTACATTACAGCAAAAACACGTCTGAAATGTTAAACGAAAGTTTTGTGCTAATGTTAAATGCAGCATTACTGCAACTTATTTATAGTAATTCAGCGTAAAATTTTTGGTAATACGTTGTTTCACCGGTATAAGAAACAACGGCTTATAGGCGAAATATCGAGCATAGGAGACATCAAAATCGCTCAACCGTATTTGAAGATGTCTACGAATCAATTTGAAAAGAATTCATTTCAAAATGAATGCCACTTTAATCTTTACATTTAATCTGTACATTTAACCAATTGATCGCATCTAACTCTGCATCTCGTTCAAAATCAGCTTTGGAGCAGCAAATCAAATCTAAATTGAATGCTTTGATTTCAAAAAATCAAATAAATTAAAACAAATCTAAAATCGAAACTACCTTAACAGTTTCTCAAATTCGATTTGAAGTTAGAAATACGAACTGAGATTCCAAATCGTGACTGTTCTTTTTGAGCTTCTTTTCGCCAAGATAGTAAAAAGTTTATCCTCAATTTGTTTTTCCATGAAATCGTAACCAAAACTCCTACGATGTGCTATTTGCGGGCAACTTTCGCGTTTTCAAGAAAAAGGTGAAAGCAATGCCCACGGGATGATTTCTATCCCTAATTTATAGCTGTAACTAAACATAGTTGTCACATTTCTCTAGAAATGTATGGACAAGTGAGAAAGAATGAAACATGTTGCAATATTTGCTACTCATACTTAATTTGCCATCAAAGAGATCAATTTTTGTTATCTAAGGTCAGTTTGAATGGCTCTCAAAAATGAACAAATGAGAATAAACTGATATCGAGACACCGAAAAATTAAATAACGAAAAGCAGATTTTACTTCAAATTTTGAACCTTTTTGTGTCGAGTGTAGTACACTCTTTTCTGCTTTCTTACACTCTGTAGTACAGTCCTGTAGAGTAAAAATGAACCTATATGAATGGTAAATAAACCTTTCATCTAGTAAATGTTTTTGTCTTTGTGGGCGGGTTTACTTCGAACTTAAGCACCGAATTCAATCTTCAAATTTATTTAAAACTTTTAATTAAAGTGTTCAAAAAATCTTTCAATTTAAAATTTTTAAAATATCATTTAAGAGACAATTTTTCCGACATTTTAATAATGAACAAAAATTTTGACAAATAGTCAAAATATTCCGCATCACAAACCATAGCTCATTTAAAATTTAAATGTCCCGATATAAAATCTTGGCGAAATGGCACATTTTTTAATTTAAAAGCTATGGAAAACAAAGAAAAAATTTTATTTTCCTTTGTTCATTCAAATATGCACGAAACATGAAAAGTGAGATAAAAAAATGTATTTTCTGTTGTGGATTCAACTTACAGTTGAATCGCCATAATCTGAAATTCAAATTTCGTTTATCTAAATTAGAAATGAAATCTATTCAGTAAATTTATTCTCAACTCACCAAAACTAAGCAACATGTCTTTTTATCAAAATTCAATTCAAAGCTGAACTCACCATCGAAAATATTTCGTTTTGCAAAAAGTAAATTTTGTGTTTCACGTAAATTCGATTAAAAAGTCGAAAATAAAATTTTTATTTTTAAAATGCTTTCATTTAAAAAGCTGAAAGTACAGTAAAGAAAAGAAAAAGGAGCCAAGTGATATGAAGAAGAGTAAAATGATGTCGCTTCCAAGCTTAAATTTCCTAAAAATGGCGAAGTTCCTTTTTTGTTTTCTCTATTGTATATATATTTGTGTAAAGATTTTGTATAGTCTTTATTAAGTTAGTCTTGTCCACAAAATTAAGGATTAAACATCAGGCAGCACTTATACGAAACAAAGTGGCGGGCAAAATAAGAAATTTGATTTTGTTTTTTGAAGCAACAGATGTTGAATGCTATAAATATTTGCATATTCAAAATTTTAATATTACATTTTATGTAAATTATTCGTTTGTTTTATGAGTGACTTAATCAAATATAATTTTATTTCAGTAAAATTCTGAACATGCCATCGGACAACGTATTTAGCTTGCTTTTTCGAAAGCTCGAAGCAATTCGAGTGATGTGAATTGATCTACGCATCAAAGCACAATGGCAGGCAAAAAAATCAAGCGCACTTTAACTACGAGCGTAGTTGATCCAAAATGAACGTAACATTAGCCTGTCTACTTCATAGACAAATTATAAGAATTACTTTCTCAACTAAATTGCCTTTTGTCAAAGATTATTTAACGATTGACGATGCACACCGCTCAAAATAATTTTTCTTTCTTAAATCTTTTGATTCTTTACTCATTGCTTCTCTCAAGCATTCAACGATCGCTTGCAACTAATTCATTTTGCTTATTTGAAAAACGAATTCAGGTACTTGATCTAGTTTTTCATAAGCTGGAACGCGAGTGAAAAATGGCTGAAAAAGAATCAGAACAAAAAAGTCTTTCTACAAGAGAATATTCTTTTGATTCTTGTCGGAAAAGATGAGATGAAATTGAAGAGTGTAAAGCAGATTTTGCTCATTCGATATCATATTACATCATTAAATCAGCTTTTCCACTGACCAATGAGTTTTGGAGTGGAACCATAGAAAATAATATCTTTTTATTGTTTTTTCAAACGAAAATATTTATCTTTTGTCAGTTTTTCGCTCGTTTTTTTTTCTTTATTGTGCTCAGGAAAAAGTTTATTTCCCAAAATGATTGCTAGCAGTTTCATTAGCTGCTCTTCTTTAATAATAAAAAGAACGAAACTAATCAGCCTTTGTAAAACAATATTTAATTAACTATTAAGGTTAAACAGATTTTTGACTTTTGAGCATATACAAAAATCGATCGCAGCAAGCGTTTCATTGTTATTATCGGCGCAAATATTCGCTTGCAGTAATTGATTTTGCACTACTTTTGTTTTTAAAAAGCAGCTAATTTTTAAAATAATTTGGCAAAAAAACTATTGAAAAAAATTTAACATCAGTTCGATTGCAAATTTAAATTATTTTTATAATTCCAAGTTTATACCTCTTGCTGCATCGGGCGATGTTTCGCAAAATCTTTTTGAAAAAATGTCTTGAAACAATCTTTTTGAAAAAGAAAAAACAACATGTTCACTTGTTCAAGTCACAAATTTTCTGGTTAACATATTACTTTTGGTCTCAATTTTAAAAAATAATGACAAAAAAGCAAGTGGAAATTGAGTTTACTCTGTGCGTTTTCAATGAAAGTTCACTGAATTTAATTTTTGACAAAAGTTAAAATATTAAATTAAAAATGAATAAA
>NCKU01004749.1:0-11589 GCA_003675995.1 Dinothrombium tinctorium
TTTCGCTTTAATTTTTAATTGCTCGAGGAAAAAAAATTGATCGAATATTTTTATTAAAATTTATTACAAGCAAATGAATTCTGGAATAAAGAAAACAACTTTTCGAGAAATAAAAAAATTGCTAAATTATTATTATTATTATCTCATGTTAAATATTTTTTTCAATTATAAAGTTTCACTAGAATGTGATGAAATGTTAAAATGAAAAATGAATTTTAACATAAGTTTATGTTTAGTATAAATTTCATAAAAAACGAAAAAAAGAATTCTAACAATAAAAATAACAAATTGTTCACGTTCAATAATATTATGTTTTGCTATCAAAAAATATGTCTGCTCAATGCTTGAAAAGTCATTTGTCAGCTTGTGAAAAAGTGAGGAAGTAACATATTTTTTTTTCTATTATTACTGCGGTTTTCAATACTTTCGAGCTAAAGAAACTTTTTTTATTAAGAAATAAGAAGATGAAATCGTTTTTTATATTCAAATTTACGAGCAAATACGAAAAACTTGAGCTCAACTCTTGAGCATTTTATTTGCGTCACTCGAAAAAAAAATTTATTTTCGTGAAGTGAAATTAATGTTTTCTTTCTTTTATTTTCTTCTCTTTTCATAAAAGAAGGAATATAACAATTCGCTTGAAAACAACGATTTTTTGTATTGAAAACGAAAGTTTTAAGTACTTTTACTCGAACTGAAGACATATGATAAAAGGTAAAGTTTGTTTTTCTCTACCAAGTAAATAAATCTGTTTCTTTTGTCTGCTGTCTCGGTTCAAGTCCAGCTACTATTTTTTTCGTTATTCTACAAAGGATTTCATTTTTCATTATTTTCTTTCTTATATATGAGAGAAAAACTATCTAAAGTTGAGTGCGATTCAAAAGGATAGCGAAACTGTAATTGCAAAGCGAAAAGTGTAGACAGAGAGAAAGAGTTTTGGTATTCGGCGCAAGGCATATAAACGCGGACGTTGAACAATTCGCACAACGCAGGCTTCTTCGCGTTTTTTTTTTCAGCTCTCTGTACTTTTTTCTTTATTTTTCCTCGCTTTATAGTCTCGCGTTTCGCGTTTAGTTCGCTCATTGCATTCAGCGAGCATAAAGCAGATAAATGTGTATATACATTCTCATTTGAACATGATTCTCGCGCAAACTGTAATCACCTCTCTTTGTTTGCTTCTTTTTTCTCGCTCGCAATCAACATTAATCATAATCGCCTATAACGCAATTGAGTTTTGTGATTAATTGAAAAGAATTGAATTAAGAGGAACGAAGCAGAGGAAAAAGTTTTTCCTATTTGAAAAACGTCGTCGCGATACTCGAGGAAGAAGCGATGTGTCAGATAATGTGAGCGAAAAGAAAATTTTAATGCAAAACATTAATAATCGAATTGAAATCACTGAACGATTTTTCGCTGAAAATAATTTTTTTGCTATTCAAACTTTTAAAGTAATTTTCGAAATTCAATTTTCACGAACTTTTGACCAACTTTAGAAGATTTGCATTACTCTCAGGTAAGAGTCGAGTTCAAATTTTCTTAATCACTTTTTTTTATTTTACTCCCAATGAGCAAATAATTTTTCAATTATTCGCATCAAATCAATAATTCGGCTAACTGAAAAACACTTTTCCTCGAATATTTCGAAAAAATTTCGTTGCTCAATTTTTTTTCACTCTCTTTTCACATGACAATTGGTTTTTGTCTATTCATTGCTCAATTCGAAAAACACATGGTGAAGTTCAAAATACTACTTACGACAAATAAACTTTCGCAATTCGTTTTTACCATGAAAAAGCGAAGTTGCTTTCGCATTTATTCGAAGAGAAGCTCAAAAAATTGAATTCATGAAAACAATTAATAAATAATTCAATTTTATGAATCGGTCCATAATGCAATGAATGAAATGATATTACTAAAAGTCATTAAATGCCAAGGATCGAGTTATAGTGAGATATCTAATTACCTATGAGTATAAAATTTCAGCTTACATTATGCATTTTTTTGGCATAAAACGTTTCAGCGATAGTTTTTCTTTTAAGGCTTGCAACTACAAAAAAATTTCAAATGAAAAAAGGTTCGCTAAAATCGCGCTCGCTATTTTCCTTAACAACATTTAAGCGATAGCATCTAAAAATTTTTTTTAATACTGCGTTTGATGCATGATCCTTAAAGCGCTTGTCACTTTACTAGCAGACGATTGCATCAAATCTCATACGCAATCAACGTATTTTTATTTATTAAAATACTTTGTTAAACTTTCAAATAAACTCCTAGTCACAAACTTAAATTTGTAAAATTTAAAGCGCTCGATAATTTTCGCCTTTGAGAATGTTTAACAAAGAACGATCATGAGAAAATTCATGAAGATCGCTTTTTAAACACTGTTTTGCTTCTGACGAAGGCAAAAAAGAAACGCATTAACCCTTTGATTCGATTAAATCGTGATGTGAATTAATTTTCATTCGCTCGTAAAAGGATGTTTCTGTTTTGAATTGTTAACTAGCATTTCATCCGGAGAAAAAAATTTAATTTGTTGTTTTAATGAGATCATTCGTTCTTAGATTGATGTTTTCTTTTTTAATGATGTTGTTGCCGGCTGCGAGTGAACACTTGTGCTTATCAAAAAAATGTAACTTCAAATTTAGTTTCATATAAAATGTGTTTTAAATTTTATTGTGTTCAAAAATTTACTCTGTCAATCATTTTAATTTAATCGCTCTCAAACACACATTAATTCGTGTGACGTAAAATGAAAAAATTCATTGACATTAGAAGTGATAAGTAGAACATATTTTACTTAATACAAAGTTTGAAAAAAAGTGATATTAAAAAAAATTTAAAAAATAAAATTTTGCAAAAATATGAATTATGAAAGGATTAAAAGGCGTTTTCCGAAAAAAGTTTTCTTTTTCGCTCGAACCAAATTTTTTCATAAGGCCACTTATATGTCATATGCCCATAAAAAACTGCGCAAATCACAAAGCGCAAATTTGAATCTTTCTTTTCGAATTTGGTGTACTAAAATATATAAAGAGAGTAAAACGCTCTACTTGATTGTATTAGACTTAATTATCGTAATCTTAATCATCGAAAACAAGTGAAACGGTTGAATTTAATGAAAACCAATTTTTTTAGCTAAGTATTAAGCTACAAGAACGAATAGATGCAATGCGAATACGTATTACAATATAAAATCAAATGAGAACAAGTGGACACAATTACGTTTGCTTGAGCAACTCTTCGTTGTATTGACATTGCCTGTGCCACTTATCCTTCAACATCGATTAAAAGCGGAGCCAAATGAAAAACGAAACTTTAATAGAAGAAGTAAGTCGAACAAAAGTTTCTCGTTGTGCAACACATAAATTACATTTTCACTGTGATAATCTTTTTGAATTGTTGAGATGTGAAGAAGAAGAAAGAAAAATTCTCATATTTGATTATCTGATCAACATGAGATTACCAATAACGAACAAATAAAGAAGATGAATTCAATTTGTTAGACTCTGAAAAAATAACTTGCGCTTAAAATTGTGCTTGAAAGTAAAATTCAAAATTTAAATTTTATGCATATGAAAGCTCATAAACAATCATTGGCTTGAAAATATTTTTAAGCGTATGAACAAGAGTAAGTTGTTAAAACATTTTAAAAAATGATTGAATAATATGACGGTGATAATTTATTGAATAAAACTTTTAAATAGCCGCAATTGAGGTTAATTTGATTGCAGTTCGTTGTTTCAGCGTTAACAAGCATCTAGCATTGAATTTTAATTTGACAAAAATTAAGTCTTAAATCTAATTTAAGTTTTAAAGCAAGTAAGCTAAATTATAAAACTCTCAAAGTAAACGAAAGCAATTATCATTAGCGTTGAAATCGCCTTTTTAAATCTGGCATTTAAAATCTTAATATCCTCTTCTCGAGTATTGATTTTCTCAAGTTGAAGACAATCATTTTTATCTGAGTAACATAAAACCTGCATCTCAAAGTTTTGCCATAATCTTTTAGGTACATTTAAGTCGTGAAGAGAACCGAAAAGAAATGAACTCGAGAATATACCTTGATCATGAAAATGCTTAAAGACAATAAATTTTCATTTTCAAGAGTACGAAGCTTAAATGGCTAGAGCACCTATAGAAAGAAGATTTCTTCAAAAAAGAGCATAAGAATAAAAAATTAAAATTTTTTTCGACTTTATTACTTTTTTATGTATTCGATTTTATGAATATACTTAATTATGCAAATCTTATTAGTTTAACTCATTTTTGTTTTCGGTTACGAAAGTATTTTCAGTCTTTGTACTCTAAATTACTCGAATTAAGTAACATTTATTAATTGTTAATAATAAGAATTAGTAATCAATAATCCTAAGGTTACATTGTACCTGCTTAGAACTTAGCATTTGCACATAAATTAAATGAAGAAAAGCTTTTAATGTTTAAAAAATTCGACAAAAGCACATGAAAATTTAAAAGAAATGTTAATCTGTTTGCGTTGAAAAGAATTTTTCATTTGTTGCAGAAAACGCAAGTTTTGCAAAAAATTCAATCTTTTGCTTAGTCTAATTCAAAAAAACTTTTTCGAATCGATTTTTTCAAAGTTATTTCAAATTTTTTGTTTTGAATTATTTGTATTTAAAAGTTCTTTGAATAGAACACAAAATTTTTCATTTCTCTCGTAGTTTTCGTTTTTTTTTAATTTAAAATCAAAAATTGCTGGACATAAAGTTGAAAACGATTTTTAAATTATTGAAATCGGTTTTATAATACAAATTTTACTCAGGAAAATATCTCACAGTGAATGCATAAAAGCATTGAATTTAAATATCAAAAAAATTAATTTTTGAAGAAGAGAAGAATTGACTCTTTAGAAGTTATGAATTTCCAATTTTAACTTTAAAAATGATTGAAGAATGGAGAATAGATTGAGTTGAGTAAATTTTCACTTGAATTTAATCGAATATTATTATCAACATATAAAAACTCAATTAACCGATGATTTATCTGTCGAGAAAAAAGCGCCTCATAGCAGCTGAACTGAATACGAAATTACGTATAAAATATTGCATATGGACGGACAGATAAAACAAAACACAGCAAAGCGGCTCCGTTTTTGTCTCTGGCTTAAAAAACAGTCAAAACAAAATCTTTATTTTCCAGAAATCCTTCTTGTATCCGTTTGAATAGAAATGAAATCGAGCTCAATACTTTCTTCGAACGTGTGCAAATTTTTTTTTTATCAGCTCAAAGTAACAATTTAATCGATGATCTTTCGCTTTTTTAATTAAGCAAAAAGGAAAACCTGCTTATTCAGCTAATTTAGCTGAAGATTTCGAATCGAGGAACTGTAATTAATTTGTACTAGATTCTTGTTCATTTTTCTTAACGGTAATTATACTCTTAAAAAGAAACTAATTATTACTTAACCATTTCTATTGCTCGCTACCTCACTCTTTGGCACACAATTCACTTCTTCGCTTTTTCTTATATAATATAAACGAGTAATAAATGTGCAATCATATCGTTAAGTGTTCTCAAGATGCTCGTTGTTCAATACCGCTTTTCAATGTGAAAAGTTTCAAGATTAAAAGTGTGGAAATTTTTCTTTGCTGCTTTCTCGTTCGTTTACCCGCTTAAACATCACGTTCACATTTAAATTTACGCTCCATTACGATTTAATTCAAATCTTGTTTATGCCTTTTTTTTAGATCGCAAAAATTTTCGATTGCTGCTTGCTTTCAACAAAATTAAATGTTTAAGCTTTATTATTATTATTATTATTATTATCCTGTTCGTTTAAAGATCGTGTAATTTGAATTGTAAAAGATAAATTTTTATGGAATGTAATCGTAAGATTTGAATTCTAAATTGAGCAACAGCTTTAGAACGGAACGGTAGTTTGCGAATTTCAAAAGATTGATTTTCAATTGATTCGAAAGCATCATTCAGGCAAATATTTAAATTTTTAAAGCATATTCATTCGTTTCTAAACTTAGATAGGAATTCAATTATAGATTAATTCACTACTATTATCAAATAAAATCAATACGCAAAGCTTTGAAAGAATTTAAACAAAATTTAACTTGAAAATAGCGAGTGAGAAAAAGTGAGAAAAAGTGAGAAAAAGTTTGAAATTAAGTGCAATCAAACTCTAAAACATAAACATTTTTTTTCAATTCATTTCCTCGATCAGCGAAATAAGTCCAATCTATCAAATTGAATGTCTATTGTGTTTCTTTAATACCGAAAGTAATACTAGAAAAATTATAGTGCAAAAGTTTTTTTTCTCTTAATCTCAAGTTTTCATTTTGTCATTTGTGCTTAGTTTACTTTCATCTTTTGATTTTTTTTTCACTGTTCGCTTATATTTACTTTTGATTTTTTCTTGCCGTCTTTAAGATTGATTCGAAACGAATTGGCAATGCTTTTAACACAAATTATACTAAAACAGAGAAGAGCGAGAAAAAAATTTCGCTACGTAGCTTTTGTTTTGCATTTTTCACCCACGCTATTACGCGTTAAAAGTATTTTTAATTGCAAAAAATTTCATTTTAAAGTAATTACAGTTTACAAATTTCGGTAAAAAAAGATAATAAAAAACATTTTGTTCGTTAATTAATTTTTTTAATCTTTTTCGAGCGAAAAACTTTCACACATTTAATGACGCTTGTTAGTCGGCTGTGAAATTTTCAAAAAAAAAGTTGTTTTCGCTTCGTGCTTCGTACTATTCATCGCATTTCGCACATTATTCTGAGCGCGAGTTCTCTCGCTATTGTTTATTGTCAAGAATGTTTAATATCATATGCTTATGCTTCTTTATTCTTATGATTATTTTTAGTTGTTTTTTTTTCATTCACTCAGCCAAAATTGTTGTCGTTAATCGCGATTTAGAGAGAATAAAAAAAAAGCTTTCGAGCGCTTAAAGTTTGAAATAAAGCAACCAGACGAGCGAAACAATGCGCGATCTAAATTAAAATTAATCGCTCGCTTGACGTTAATAAAGCAATAAAAGTGAATTTTACTTTTATTAATTGTAAATTCTGGCAAATGTCGCCTTAATACTCTCGTTAATGTCTTCACTGGCTGTATGCAAATGACGTAAATTAAAAATACTTGTCTACTCTTTTAGACTTTCATAAACTAATTCGTTTTCTCACTCGCTCGCTCACTTCTCACTCATTCTCTCGCTCTTTATTCTCTCTCTCTCTCTCTCCTACGTTATGATCAACATGAGCTAGCATTCTCTCTCTCTCTCTTAAAATAAATGTCAGTGAATTTTGCCTTATTTTTGCGCGAGTTGTCATTTCTATCTTTAATTTGAATTCCACTTTTAGCGAAATTTGCGAATTGTTAAAAACGAAAAAGTGAAATTTTGAATTTAAGTGCAAATTCATGAATATTGCATTTTTTGAAAGTGATTTTGATATAGAGTGAAAAATACTTTTTTTCAATGTTTTGCGTGTTTCAATATAAGAAATATTTTAGCTATGCAGATACGTTACTTGGGCGTAAATTTGAAGCGAGAAGAAGAGAAAAAAGCTTGTCAATAATCTCAGAAAGTAGAAAAAAAAAATTTGAAATTCAATTCTATAGTCTTTATTATATCAAATGAATGTGGTTATCATTTTTGTTTCTTTCACTTGACTTTATTTTTAGCTTCACTTTTAACATCACAGCCATCAATGAAATCGAAAAACTTTGTTTGAGAACCCACTTTCCCTCGCTACTCGATTTGCAAATTGTCACTTTTTTTTCGAAAGTCAATACTTTGTTTCTCATTGATTTCTGAAAATATAAGCCAAAGTACATCTCACGCTTCGATCTTAGAGAAACAAAAAAAAAGTTGAAACAGTTTACTTAGCTCAAACGCACTCATCTTTTGTCTCTTTGTATTCACATTCATTAAGAAATTATGATTAAAATTTAAATTTTTCATTTTTTCTCATTCAAAACTGTGTTTGCAATGAGTTATTATCAGATTACAGTAACTTTGTATTCTAAGCTTTTATCAAATTGGAATTCTTTTGATCTGCAAAAACGTTCGTGTCATTTAAGATTAACAATCGGTAAAAATAGAATAAATCAAAAGCCCAAAGCTAGTTTTAGCTTAGCACTAATTTATGATCTATGATGAGCTTATGAATTTATTACTATTTTGACAAAATTAACAATAAGTGAATTTATTAATATTTTAATTTATTAATAGCTTAATATTAGCTTAACATTGTCCACTCTTAATATAATAATTTAATTAATATTGTAACGATGAATTAAGCGAGAAAAAAAAGAGGAATGACTAAAATTAGTTTGAAAAGTTTAGCATCTAAGTAAATATCAAAACACTTATAGTGAAATTAAAAATATTGATTTGAACAATAAATAAATTTTTAAAAAAATTATGAACTTATCATGATTGTCGGTTATTTTTTAAAAATGAAAATTTAAAAATTTTTCGAAAGCTAATTGTTTGTATTTTATGCATCGAATTCAAAATAATGATTTCATTGTTGATATTAATGAGTTTTTTTATTAACTTTTTTATATTTACAAAGACAAAATAGTAATTTTGGCGTTTTGTTAGGCTTTTTTTAATTAAATTTTTCAAACTTCATATTTATATTTAGTGGCTTTGTTATTTCAACATATTTTTTCAGAAGAGTTTTCTCTTCCTTTGAAATTTTAAATTCTTCTTATTCTTCTTCTTTGTCGCTGTCATTGAAAAGTTTGCCAAAATTTTTTCGAAAAGCGATATTTTATAAATAAAGTTTTATTTACAATATTCATTAAGAATGTGTTTAATATAACAACAAAAAAGCGATTGTGTTTCGAGAAAACACGACGAGAACCAGTCTATGCGTGTATGAACACGATACGCTCGTTTGTTCGTCAAAATAAACTCAAGATTAATAAGATTGTAAACCTTGGAACAAATTTAATTTACTTAGCACGTCATTTGTTTTTCGCGCTAACTTGGCTCTCTCACTTAATAAGCGTTCAATCGACACGCAAATTGACTTTAACAGATTTACACAAAGAATATTTAAATAAAAAAAAACTGAAAATTTTCATAATTTTAAATATCACGCGATTTTAAATCACCTTCACTATTTGAATTATTAAGAAGAAGAAACGAAAAATAAAATAAAAAAACACTTTCCTCGTCTCATTCGGTGTACTTGAAAAATCGCTTTAAATTATTTGCATTTTGCTCTTTTAGCTTTCAATTCAGTCATCTTTTTATGTTATTAAATAAGCGAATAAATATTTATTTGAGTGTGTTTCAAAAGCTTTTGAAAAGTCACTTTCAGCGCAAAAACAGTTTACATACAGTTTACAAATTGTTTTTTTTTCAAATTGAACAAATAATTTGTCGTTAGGGTGAATTAAATTTGCTGCGAGATAATACTGACTATGGTAAAAAACTAAACTAAAAATTTTTCGATGCTATTTATCTTCTTATGCGTTGCATTTACGCATAGATAGCAATGTATTCAAGTATGAAATGACAATAAACGCCAGGAAAAAAAAACTATTTTAAAAGCTTTCTGAGTATCTAATTACCGTAATTATTAGGTTCTGGAGGGAAAATTACAGCATTCAAAGCTGCTGGTAAAAGTAGAGTTCGATGCATAATTCAATGTATTTGACAATAAAAAGCTGTTTTTGAAGGAGCCGATTTTTTTCGCGACACCTTATAAATAATTCGTCAAAAAATGTTATTTTCGCATTGTTATTTTCAGCCTCGTGTTCGCGAATAAACACCTGCCATGTGTTTTATATGCTACTGTGAGTTACTTTTTTGTCCGCTCGCAAAACTTTTTTTTTTGATTTATTTCAATACAAAATTGGTGCTAAGCGTGAAAAAAAACTTTTTTTTCAGTTTGATGCATTCATTAAAAATGAATGAAGACTATGATTAAAATTAATTCTAAATGAATTCAACAAAAATGTAAGTGAGAAAAAGTGAGATGAGATTTATGCGAGAAGTTGTATTCTTCCCTGTTTTCAATACTCATTTACTCAATGATTTTGTTTGCTTAACAAATTATTTTTTCTCTTTCACTATTTTTTCAAAATTAAATGCAACTTTTTTAAAAAAATTCTGTTGGGAAAATAATAATTCAAATGAATAAGTCAAATGTGTGTGTAAGTCGTGTAAATACAATAATACAGGCAAGACACAATGTTATTATGCGATTATTTTTATTAAGTTTACAGGTTTTGTATGGATAAGAAAGCAAAACATTCTGTCATAGTGAACAAATTAACGTGTATAGAATATATACTGCAAAAGCGCAATATTCTCTTGTCTCATTTATCTTACATTAAGAAGTTGTGTTCACTTTTATGGTAAGACAATTCATCACGAGTATTATTATTATTTCATATACCGCTGACACTGTTACTACTTACTTTTAAGTCGCAAATTTATTTTTACACTTCACATTTTTAAAATGCTTTCGTCTCAGTCTCAAAATGCTTTTTTTCAAAAAAAAAAAAAATTTTTCATTCCATTATTTCACAAAAGCAAACAAAAACGTTTTAAAATAACTTACAAACTCTTTCTTTACTATAAATCATATTTGCTTTTCGTTTTCAAAAATGCATATTCGTATTAATATTTACGACGAGCAAATTTTAGCAACAACAAATAAAATAAGAGAGCGAATTATGTTTGAATTTTGTTTACGTCGACTGTGTTTGTTCTCAATGTGCAATGTGAATTCTACGTTTTTAAGCATTGTTTAAAAATAAATAATGTGATGTTAAATGCTGAATTATTGCTTTAAAACATTCGCTCTCTCTCCTAATTGAGCTCATACACTTTCATTCACTTATAGACACGTTTACAATTATCATTTTTATGCAATAAACATTACGAAAAACGTATGAATTACAATCGCTAGATGTTAATTACTCTTCATTGCGATTTACATTTTTCATTACTGTAATATGAAAATTAATGAATAATTTGAAACTCGAATTGAATTTTACTCGAGCGTAAAAAACCATTGCGAAACTAATAATTTAAAAGTTGTACATGGATGATTTCAAATGAAAATAAAAATTTCCAAGTTCAGTTTATAATTTAAATTTCAATTTTATTTGAATAAACGCTGTGAAGTTTTTTTAACGAGTGTTTTCAACGACACGACAAGTTTTTTAAATATGTGCAAATTACTAGCGACTAAAAAAATTGTCGAAGCTTATTACGCAAAGAAAGATTTATGTGCTAGGTCTCGAGCGAGTGCTTATTAAAACAAATGAGTGATAACAGTTTATCGCATAAACTAATTTTTAGAAAGTTTTTTTTTGTGTTATCGCTTCAACGCATACACACACACACACACACACACACACACACACTTACCTAGAGTGACATTTAAAAACTATCATATTTCACTTTAGCAAATTTTATTTCATCATTCAAACTTTTAAGTGCAAATATTATTTTAACATTTCAAATTTTTTTTTTGAATCATGTGTTAAATTCATATGAAAATAAAAAATTTGCTTTCACACAATTATAGAAGCAGGGATGTAACTTATATAAAGTAAAATAATTTAGTTTTTTTTCATCACAATCTC
>NCKU01004750.1:0-11586 GCA_003675995.1 Dinothrombium tinctorium
ATTTAAAATTCATTTCACCTAAATTAAAAACAAAAATTTAAAAATATAGGAAGTCAAATTATTTTGCGCAAAAATAATTTTTTATCTCAAATAATAAATAATCTTCATTTTACTTTAAAAAATGCGAAATAAGCAACTAAATAAGCTAATTTTAGAAATATTTTTTTAGCATTAAAAGCGTGAAAAAATCCATAAACTTTGAAATTAGAATTCACTGCACAAATTCATACTATGCATTAAGTCTCATTATCATCTATTTTCATACTTTTTAAATATTCTTTTAAACGGCAACAATTTTCACAATATTTAAAAGCAAAAAATTTTAAGTTTTTAAGCTAAAAGCAAACTTTAGTGCTTATTTCTCCATTGTGATTTTTATATTTTTATCAGTTTTTTTTTGAATTAGGTTTGATCCATAGGTAAACACTTAAGTGTTTGAATTCATTGAAATTTACGAGCATGATAGTGTTGCTATTCGAGGGGAGGTGTTTATTGCTTTTATAATATTAAAACTATAAAATGTCGAATATAAATTTTGAAGCTCTAAAGTTATTAAATATTTTATCTTCTGCTTGAATCGAAAAGCTCATTTTCAACTAGCGTGAGGCTTGACATGTAGCTAGAATGAAGAGGATTTTGCACTTTACTGAGGCTAAAATTTGGAGTAATTGTCTCCAAATCAAGAAAATGTTGATGATATCGAATGAAGTTAGTGAATGAGTCCACTTTTATTATTTTTATTGATTCAAAAAACTAATTTTTCACATTTCAATTTATTTTTTAATTGAATTTAATGAAAACCTGAAAATTACTACTATAAACCTAAATAAAATAAAATTTATATTTATCTACATAAAATACCATTGTCAGATTGCCAAAGAGGTCACCGATAGAACGCGATAATCTAAATTTAGTGGCTAAACAATTTGATAAACAAGTTATCGTTATCCTCAAAACTCTTTGTTGATGAATTGATTTTGTTTGAAAGTTAAGCTTTTTTCATACAACTTTTTAAATGAATAATTAACGATTGATTACATTCACGGAGATTATTAGACATATGATAAGTTGTTTTGTGCTATTGGTAGTTTATATTTGCTAATATCGTTTATTTTGCCAGCGGACTTCTTTTAAAATGCGAAAGGTAAAAATCTGTTTAAATTTTTTCTCATTGAAAAAATTCCCTCAAATATTACAAAACTTCCTATTCAGCGCATCTTTTTTTCATCAGTCACGAGCAATGTAAATAAGTTAAAATATGTATTTTCAAGGAGCTCTAGAAAATTTTAATTTCACACCTTTGACCCCATTATCAACTGTTAAAACAAAGGAAGATATTTAAATTTGCGTTTGATTGACATTTCAAGTTTATAATAAATCAATTCGTAGCCACGCTTTTGATAAAAGCAATGATGCTGCTAAATCAACGATAATTTGAAACAAAAAGTGGAAATTCAAACATTCGTTCAAACAAAAATTAACGATCAAGTTTAATCGATGCCCTAAATTTAGTCTCTTCACTTGTTTTTATTGTGTGATTTCGAAAAATTGAAAGTGAAAAAGCACAAGTGTTTTGCGCTCATTTTTGTGGGTATAGTTTAGGTTTTTAAATTATTTGAAAGCTATTTTCTCTCACTGTATCATATTCTAACCTCATTTCTTTTATTTCAGCTTTTTTTCTCACTTTTTTCTAAGTGTTGAAAATAAAATTCAAGTTTTAAAGCATGAGCAAACGACCAAAAAATTCACTTCACCATAAAACCGACTTTGGTTACGCTTGGATCATTGTTGCTTCAAGTTTTATTATTTATGCATTAATCATTGGTAACATAAGAAGCTACGGAGTTGTTTATGTCGAAATTCTGGGCACGTATAATGCGTCGAGAGAAGCGGCTTCGTGGCCGCTCAGTTTACTCTATGCAGTTATGTATTTTACAGGTTTGTTGATCATCTTTGCTTGTAAAAATTGACGCTCAAGATTGATAGCGCAAAAAAAGAAAAATAATTATGTTTTATACGAAAATATTAAGAGGGTGCTGCTCTTAGAAATGAAACTCATACGTTTCAAATACTTTAATAACTGACAGAGACGTGACCAATAATAATTAACATCTTGCGAATTAAATGATATTCTGAGGCAACGGACAAAAAATTGAAATTTTAATATAATTATTTTATTTTTAGTAAAATTAATGTCTTGAAAATTCTAAAAATTAATATTCAAACTTCAGTTTTTAAGATAAACACATTGAAATGAAAGAAAATGAAAGAGTAACTGTAATAAATGATAAAATAGGATTCTGGCTAAGTGTTGAATAACAACCTTTTTGCGATTATCTTAGAGAATCTTCAAATTACACTCGCTCTGTTTCTATCTTCACTCATAAGAAACTTAAGCCAAATTCACTGCTAAAAAATTTGGACCTTAATATTCATTCCTGAAGCCTCATATTACGTTTTCACACAGGTGTCATTTCTGGAATTCTGAACAATTACTTCTCAACACGAGTGATTGTCATTATCGGTTGTTTATTTTCATCCCTTGGCATCTCGCTTTGCTTCTCAGCTGAATCAATTTTTCATCTTTCAATTTTCATCGGCTTAATTCAAGGTAAAATCTTTTAAACTTTTGCGCCTATACATCTACTGTAACAAAGGTTTCGGTTCTGGATTGGTTTTCCCACAAATACCGATAATAATTAACCAGTACTTTGTGAAACTCCGAGGGACAGCATGCGGCTTTGCGTTTGCAGGAGCAACAATCGGAGCCTTTCTCCTACCACTTTTCACGGAATTTTTGCTAGAACAGTACTCAATTAAAGGATGTTTTTTGGTCTTAGGAGCTTTGACTTTGAACACGATTCCTGCCGCAATGCTTTTGAGACCTCCTACCTCAATTGTTTCAGAAAATTTGAATGTCAATGAGGTTAAAGTGGGAGCAGAAAGAGAGATGGTGAATGTTAAAAATATAAAATGTAGTGCTTATGAAACAGAAATTAAAGGACGGTGTGAAGAAAAAATTCTAATTGCTGGCTCACAAACTGAAGACGAATTAAGCAATAAAGATTCAACATCAACTTTAATCAAACTTGTAAAAATTTCAATATCTTTGGCTAAAAACCCAGTTTATTTAACTTTGTGCATTCTTCACGCTGTGTTTATGTGGAGCTGGACGACTTTCACTTTGATTATAGTGGATTTTGCGGTTGATAAGGGAGTTGAAATGAATGAAGCAGTGGTTTTATTAAGTGCTTTTGCGGGTTTCGATCTATTTGGACGACTCACTTCAGGTTATGTTTCCGATAAAGGTTTTATCAAACGAACAACCATTGGTTCAATTTCAGTGGCCTCCATCGGTTTACTATCGCTTGCTGTTCCTTTAGTCACAAATTTTACTTTTTTTGTACTTATTTCTTTCTCGCTCGGTGTGTTTACAGGAGCACTGATGATTCTTTTCAGCGTTTTAGTTGTTGAATTTGTCGAAATGGAGAAAGTGCCGATTGCATTAGGAGTGAGTCTCAGTTTTTACGGTTTTATTGCTCTTTTAAGACCAGAAATAATTGGTTACTTTCGAGATATTCACAATTCATACAATGGCATGTTTTATGTAATGGGAGTTGTATGTATAGTCACTTCAATCATTTGGTTCATTGTAATTAAATTTCACGAGAAAAGAAATGAAAAAATTGAACTTAAGCAAACAAAATTTTAAATTATAACATTAAAAAATCTTAATTATTCACTGTTACATTCACTTATTACCTTTGTAAACAATTTTAAAATAGTAATATATTGTTTATAAAAAATTAAAATAAAAATTCAAAATCCAACAGAAGTCCGGAAACCATGTTGGAGCAATTTTATCTTGATCCAAAGTAAAATTTTATGTCATTCTTTTAAGTGTTTAAAGAAGTATAATCTTGTTTCTTTACCGTAAAACAAATGAAAAACATTTCAATTTTTGTAAAAATATCAATCGAAGTCATTTTGAGAGATTTTTTGCTTTTTAACAAGTGGCGCAAATAACCAAAGTAATGCTGTAATTACCGCCACAGCGGCAATTGAGTAAAAAAGTAGATCGTAACGAAGCAAATAATCCAAATAATAACCTATGGATAGAAAAAGGTATGATTTTGAAAAAATCAGAGCTCTCACCTATAATGACTGGTCTTATTAGAGACTCTAAGCCACTGAAAAAGCAATTGAAACCTAACGAAATCGCAAGTTTTTCGATTCCGCAGTAATCAACGTTCAAAATTGGCCAGAGAATGGTAATTATTCCAATCATTAGACCGACAATCGCTGTACAAAATTGCAACGCTAAAAGACTCGGCGCATTTGGAGTGAAAACAAGTGTGAAGGCAAGTACAGTTAAACAAAATATTGCAAAGTTTTTTGGCTTCAAGAAATTTCTGTCAGAAATCCAACCGAATGAAAGTCTGCCAATTAGATCAGCCAGAGAGAATATTACAATTAGGAAAACTGCCTTATCTCTACCAGCGATGTTTTTCGTAAGCGTGAAATCAACAATCGTCATTAAATAAACTTGAAAGGTCATATTATAAACGATAAAAATTAAACAAATCATGTAAAACATTGGCTGAGAAAGAACTGTAATCATATTTGAAAATGCTTCGTTCTTTACTTTTTCATGGTGCAAAATTTTCACTTTGCTTTCCTTTACATTGTTCTCTAGGTCGATTTGTGAAATAATCTTATCGGCTGTACATATAAAGTTATCTTGAGATGATTCAACTAGTAATTTTGCACTTAGAAGCATATGACTTGATGTTCTTAAAGAATCTGTAGGAACCAATGAGCATTTAGAAAACGGAGTTGTAAGTTCTCCATTGCAATTTGACACAAATCTTTCATCATCCTTATTGCTCTTCAATCCGTTTGATTCTTTATCTTTGTTTAAAATTCGTTCTTTATCACCGACATTAATTGCGGGAGGCTCAACTCTTGGCGATCTTTGTATACTAATGCCGATTAATGACAAAATCATCATCGCTCCGAAAATCAAGAAGCTCGTTTTTAAGCCAAATCTTTCCAAAACGAATTTTGCGAACGAAGGGAAAAATAACGAGCAAACCGTTGCACCTGAAACTGCGATACCAGTGGCACTCGCCCGATGGCGAATGAAGTATTGCTGCACAACCACAATGCTTAACGTTCGAATGATTCCGAGGCCGATACCTGGTAAGGTGAGCATAAACAATTAAATGTTGCCACAAACTTAAAGCAGATTTCATTGCTGATTTCACCAAAAAATAAAAAACGTATTATCAAATGTTCACACTTGAAAAAAGTTAAGAACCTAAGATAAGTGGAGTAAATTGGTTCAATAGCCATAAAGTTTATGTTTTTTCTTTTATTTGAGGATTTGAGGAAAAGTTGAGTCGACGGTTTATTAAATATTTACATAAATAGTTATACAAACCTTGTAAGGCTCCGATGAATAAAATCACAAAGATAAATTGATCAACGAAAGCGTTAAGCAGTACTCCTAATGAGGCAAAAACGCAGCCAAATACTTGCAAAGTTCTGCACGAAAATTTATGATTTAAGAAGCCAACAATTGGACCTTAGAATAAACACGAAACAATTTTTAAAACAAAAAACAAATTATTGAGAAAGAATTTGTTAACTCGTAAATGTAAATTTTTTTAATGCTGTAGATAAACAAATGTTAAAATGAAATCATGAAAACTAAAAATATAAAAGTTTGACGTTTGGCGCTAACTTACCGATTAAATGATAAGTGGCACAACATAGTGTAAATGGCCACGCAGCCTTCTGATGATTTACTCGAAAATTTTCCATAAAAGCAACGTAAAACACGCCGTAAGACCGCCAAATGCAGAAAACGCAAAAGTTAACCCAACTTGAGCCGAAAGCTACAAGCCATGCACGAGTAGAATCGATTTCTCCATTTCGACTCATTTTAGCCTATCTACAAGTTCAAGCAATTAAAGTGTTTAAAATCAAGTGTAATTGAAACTCAGAATAAAAATCGACTATTTCAACAAAAGATGTAAGCAAAATTTTGAGAGCAATTAGATATTCTAACTTGATAAAAGCATTAAAGCTACTCTTACCTCGTGATCGTGTCTCACTCATGTGCCGCATGTTTTACTTGAGTTATTTTGTGAGATTACTAAAAAAATAACCTTTTGAGCAAATGGGAGTATTAAAAAAAGAAAAAAAGCTCACAACTAGAAATAAACCAGAAGACTGATCGTCAAAGAGTTTTAATCATGCAATAGTGCTATTAATTAATTTACGCTTTAGTGAGCAAAGTAAAGTAAACAAGGCCCGGATGTAAATGAAGGCGTTTTTCGTTGTAAGAATTTGATAAATAATGAAAAAGTGAGACAAAAACATTTAAACAAAATATGCACAGGCACGAAAAACAAATTTGATTAGATTTATAGTAAATTTTATGATAGCAAATATCTTATGCTTAAAACATCAAAACATATACTTAATACATAAAATTTTAATGTTCATATTGAATTTCAAATTTTGACATAACTTTGCGATTTTTTCTTTTAAATTAAAAGTATTGACTGAACAAAATTAAATGAAATCATAGAAAGAAAAAAAACAAAGATTTTGAATATCATTTTCTATACAGAGCTCATATAAAATGAACACAACTTGAGATGTTTCAACATCTTGCTCAATATTTACTGAAAGCAATCGTTATTCTTTATTTATCTCTGAAATATAAATGAAAGTTGTACCCAATATTTTCACAGCTGCAAAGCGCTCGCTATTCATTAAGTTCTTATGTGGTGTGATCAAATAATTTTGCATTTTGCATTTTGAATTTTGTCAAATCGTTTGCATACGATAAGTGTTTTGCAATTTGAGTTTATTAAATTAAATTTCGGAATTAAAAACTAATCGCTTATCGTTTAATGTAAAGTAAAAGTTGACATTTTATTTAATTTGTATCGATTGCGTAGATAAAGATAAAATTGTATTTCTTCTGTTATATTTGCACGAAACTAGAAATGTAAATGTTTGACGAGCAGAGAAGCGAAGAAAAACATCGGAAATCAATTAAAATGAAATCATTTTGTTTATGCAATTTATGACAGCGAAAAAGCGCTCGTCAAACGCATTCAATGCCAACAGATGCAAGTGTTTTCACGAGCTATCAAAAATCAAACAGAGTGACGTTTTGAAAAACACGATTTACAGGTGAAGCGAAGCGAACGGTGCCCGATACCGGCGAACGATTGCGTCAGTTTACACTCGATCGCGAAGAAGTGTGCGAGACGCGAGTAGCCGTCGTTCGCCGAGACGGCGGCTTGTCGATTGTCAGATTTGAAGGAAGTGAAAAGTCGCGAAAAAAGCGAAAGAATCGAAACCATACACACATATGTTTCGATCGCTGTTCGCGTGGAAACGCTCGCTTTAAATGCGTGCCTCGCGAAATGTCTTCCTTCGGCGAACTCATCAGACGCGCCTCAAAATTGTGGACTCATTTCGAGGGCGAAAAGAACGGCAAACCGTTGGCGAATGATGGCGAAATCATCTATTCGAAGAACAATGTTTGCGTTCACCAAACCACTGCCGAAGGCTTCTTCACTCACACTCCCGGTTACTTGAGCATTCGTGTACATCACTACGAAGCCTTGTGCTCGGACGACGTCGAGCACACTCTCATTCTGAGCTGGATCTCGAACTCCACTCTTCGCCGCAATCCGAGAAGCGTTGAAAACAACACTCCGTGCAATACTCCTTGCAAACGCTACACTTCACAAAGTCCATCGAGCGAAAGTGTACGCTCATGGAGTGCGAAAAACTCCAGAAGACACTCATTCACGTCGATTGTCAGCAGTGAAGATGCGACCAGAGGCAGTGAGGTTCGACCAGAAGACATAACTGCCGCGCTTTCTTCTATTTTCTCCGATTCCGATTACATTTCAATTAGTAGTTGCAATGAATCCGGAAATGGATCAAAGCCAAGTATTTCTCTAAGTCAAGAAGGTCATATTTCACCGCACGACTCTCCCACCTGTAGCAATATTAGCGGAAGCGTCAAGTCAAAGAATTCACTCGAAATTAAAAATAGCGAAAGTATTTTCTGGTTTCAAGACTTCGACAATCTAAGCAAATGCTCGCGATCTCAAACACCGTCTGGTTACACCAGCGGTCGGATCTCTCCGGCTTCCACTCCAAATCACGAATTATACGGCCGCCAAATATCTTGTCAAAACGCTTCCCTCAAAGGCATTTTTTGTGTCGACTTGAAACAAATGAAATCTTTGCGCTTATTTTTCAGTTCTGTGATCGATTCAAATAATGATTATACAAACGGACAACTAGTCATTGCTAGTCGAGAGAGTCAGTATAAAATATTTCACTTTCACACCGGAGGCTTGGATAAATTAGCCTCGGTCTTAGAAGAATGGGATTTTTTGACTCTGCCGAACAAGTCAAGAAAAAGTTTTTCTGAAAGATTCATTCATTTTTCTGTCTGCAAACCTCAAATTAAAGCAGAAGAGTGTCACCCCGAAGAGAATTCTTATGTAAAAATTGACAGCAAAATTTGGAAGGAGGGAATTTTAAACGAATGGGGACAAATCGAAGATGATTTCAATCTAAGAAAAATTATATTTTTCGCTGGAATCGATGAAGGAATACGTAGTGAAGTGTGGCCTTTTTTGCTTCGAAGATTTGATTACTCGTCGACTTTCGAAGAAAGAAAGTTTTCAATTATACAGAAAGAGATTGAATACAAAGAAATTGATGCAAAAAGAAGAGCAATGAGTGATGAGGAACGAGAAGTCTTTTGGAGAAACGTCGAATGCATAGTTGAAAAAGACGTCCCGAGAACTGTGAGTTTCATTTATATTTGCTATTTTATTTCAAACGCTTGAATTTTAGGATCGATCGAATCCATTCTTTGCTGGTGAAAACAACGAAAATGTTGAAGTGATGAAACGAATTTTATTGAATTACGCTTTTTACAACCCCTCAATGGGCTATACTCAAGGAATGTCTGATCTATTAGCGCCTTTGCTCAGTGAAATCAAAAATGAATTCGAAACGTTTTGGTGCTTTGTTGGATTGATGCAACGAACTCTTTTCGTTAGTTCACCAAAAGATGTTGATATGGATTCTAATTTATCACTTTTACGGGAATTGATACGCTTGATGTTGCCTGATTTTTACAAACACCTCAAATGCCTTCCAGACGCGCTCGAATTACTCTTTGCTCATCGATGGATTCTTTTATGCTTTAAACGAGAGTTTCCTGAGAGAGAGGTTTTAAAAATTTGGGAAAGTTGTTGGGCGCATTATCAGACTGATTATTTTCACTTGTTCATTTGTCTTTCGATAATATCAATTTATGGAATTGATGTTCTCCAACATGATATGAAAGCAGATGAAATTCTTCTGCATTTCAGCACCCTCACCATGCATATGAATGGTGATTTAGTCTTGAGAAAGGTAAAAATAAAAATTTGGGGAGATTTTTATCTTTGATTTTTACAGGCTAGAGGTTTGTTATATCAATTCCGTCTCCTGCCAAAAATTTCATGCACATTAGTAAAGATATGTGATCTATGTGGACCTGGCATTTGGGACAGTGGTTATGTGCCAGCCATAGAATGTGTACGAAATTTGACTGAAAAAGATGATTTTCAGCGATGTACTTGTTTTGGTGACAAGTAATCATAACATAATAGTTTTTAACCTTCTAGTCTTTTACCCGATTTCCTCATGGCGGTGATTTACTGCTCTTGTTAATTCCTCTCATGTTGTTTTATGCATTTATCCTCATATAATTTAGTCGGATCAAACTCTTGAGGAAATATCAGTTTTAATAAACTTTTTTAAATCTATTTTTACCTATAATTAAACATAATCATTGATTATTAATCAATGTTTTTGTTTACTGTTTTGACAATTTTTCAATTAAAGTTTTATTGTGAAACTGCATTCCTCTTATTCATTTTGTTATTTAGTGAGGAGTGAGGTGTTTTCGAGCGTTGAGATTTATTTTACATAGAATTGCAATTTCTGGTAACAATAAAATACTTTGAAATTGATTAGATCTCTGAATTTAATTTATTTTCATTTCGTTTAAAATTTGGTTTTGGAATCATTTTTCAGGCTTTCGAGCACATGATTAATGGTGTATAATTTTCAATTGATTGCAATTTGTGATTAACTATGTTTTCAATGACATCGAAGATTGATGTACTATCGGGACAGAAAAAAAGTTTCTTACAATTGAAAGAATACTTCACTGCATCGCACAAAACGTCACACTGGACATGCTTGATTTTGATTTATTTAAACGAAAACGTGCTTTCAATGCGGTGTTTTATTTGATTCATTTTTGTGTTAACAACCCAGTGCTCACATACGACGAAAATTAAATTCATCGAAATATGTGAGAATAATGAATCAATAGTTAATATAATTCGCGTAATGTTAGTGTCTAGCTTTAAAAAAATGGTTAAAAACGTGGCAAATAGAAAAAACAATCAAACGAAAAACTGTAAATGGTCGAAGAGAGTATGGTATGCCATTCAAATAATGCGAAATATTTTTATCTCCCTTTTTATTCAAAGTGAGTAAATGTCAGGTATGTAAAAGCAGAATTAATTGGTTTTACCCACATTTGAAAGTTTTCAATGCATTAAACTAATTTTTTTAAATTCATGAAATTTGGACAGAAAATAGGTAAAAAATTGTAAATGTAACAATTTGATAGTTTATTTATTGCTAAAAAAGAAGATCGAATCCGATCGATTTTTATCTTAAAAATTTTTTCACCGAATACATTCTAATCAGCAAATTATGTATAAAAGTTACTGTATTCCCAAATTACGACGTTGTCTAGTGGATGGTTGTTTTAGCTTTTTTCATCGAATTTTGCGTTTGGCTAAACCTAGCATAAACGCAAAACCCTTTGAAATCAGTTAAAACAACCTTCCGATGTGGTCTTTGGCTCTTTTCGCTTAAAATGAAGAGAGCGCAAAAATGCGACTTACCTCTTCGAAAGCACAAATGCAAATGACGCGTAAAAACTTTTTCTTTTGAAAACTTGTTTTAGACCAGTTTTTATACTGAATTGAGGTCGTAAAACACGAATATGTAATTACTTTTGTGATTTGAGGTCATCTAAGGCCATTTTTAGAACATTTTAGAACTTTAAAATTTTTTCGATTTTCTTTCAATTTTGATTTTTTTGAATTTTTTTTTGCTAGAATGGTTTAATAAGGTGAGTAAAATATAAATAATACAAAATTAAGTCGATTTATAGCGTTTTAAGGCCGTTCTAGGCCATTTTCTAGAACTTCGGTTTTGAAGGTCATAGGTCAAAGTCAAGGTCACCGATCGACTCTACTCACCGAGTAGGTTCAGAATATGTATATAGGTAATATGGGTGGGGGTCTCGGGTATATCTGGGAAAGTGAAGTTTTACCTCCAAGTTTTTAAAATGATTTGAATCGTTTGTCCTTTAACGTCTTTAAGAGCTAATTATTCTGAAACTCAAATTAAGACTCAATTATTCTAAGAGGATCGAAAGAAAATTTTGAGCGTAATATTTAA
>NCKU01004751.1:0-11586 GCA_003675995.1 Dinothrombium tinctorium
TTTTTTAACATGAAGAATATAATGAAGCTTTTCTTTTAATTAGCTTATATGTTAATGTATTTTTCATTTTCTACCATCAAGAAACATTTTTAGTTATTGAGGCTTGCGATGATGAAGAAACTTATGAAAGTAAATTAAGTTTTCCTAGTAATTCTAGAATAACTCTCAGTATTATTCTTACCCAAATTTAGCAATTATCATTATCGTAAATTATTCCTGAGAAGCTAGACAATCAAAAAAATACATTATCATATTAGCTTATTAAATGAAAAGCTTTATTATTCTCCTCATGTTAAAAAATCTTTTTTCAACGAATTTCTCGTAAAAGTTGTATGCAAAAAACGAACATAATGAGAAAATGAAAAAGTTTGAGAAATCTAAATTCAAGAGAAAATAATGACGTGAGAAATGAATTTTTTTCTTCTATATCGCTTTTCATTTTGATTTAAATCTTTGAAGTATGAATATTTTGATAAAAAAAGAACAAAGAAGCTTGTTTGGTGAAATAAAATAAGTTTTCACATATATTAAATACTAAAATTTTTAAAATTCTCTAAAATTTTACGTTGAGCTGTTTATTGATAATTAATCAATAAATGCTTAAGTTTTAACTCGATTTCGAAAATAAACCTGACAATGTTTTGCTTCTTTCCAATTCACATAATAGTAATTTATCTTGTTCGTTTTGTTATATTTTATTTAAATTCAAACAATTTTTATTACATTCGGTAAGTTTAAAAAATCACTAACGCATATAATGAGCGCAAATCTATTCACTTTTACATTTGTTCATTTGAAAAAAGTTTTGACATCAAATTCGAATTTAAAATCAATAATTTAATCACCACTCGACACATAAATAAACGAAAAATTTAGTAAAAAATCTGTTTTAAATCTCATTCGCTTATAAATTCAAAAGCATAAATTTATGGAGCACACAATTTTTTGCCATTTTTTACTTCATTAATTTTAATGATTAAAATGAGTTAATTTGGAAATTTCTTCGTTACTTTGTACATTTCGATCATTTTGAAATTAATTTTTTTAATATTTTGAACGAAATAAACGGTTAAATTGTCATTGAGAAAGCTTTTTGTTTATCGAATGCGCGAATAAAAATGATCTTCGTGTTTATAAGAGTTTAATTTTTTAAAATACATAAATTAAAGCGGCAAAGATTTTGAACCGCTCTGTTCCAAAGATTACGATAATCGGACAACTCGCCTCTTTTGAAGCAATCACAAAATTTAAATACAGGATCAATCACAGGAAACAGTTCAAGATCGTCAACATCTTTCCAWTTTTMAACTTTTTGYRATTCYSATTWSACWGCAATGTCKGTASWGAAGTKTGCGCAAAAAWTGCACAAAAGTGCAAATTATTAATTTTAGAATAAATTTTTTAGTTTAAGAAGAAAACATTGAATTTTACATTAAATATGGATTTAATTTTTGTAAAAAGATGTTAACAAATTTTACTTTTACATTCTAAATTTACATTCTTTAAATTGGAATTCTTTACATATAGACCCAACGATATTGTGATTTTTCTGATGCTGAGGTTCTTCTCTTCGAAATTCACACGAGTTTGCGATCAAAAGATATAAACTTAAATGTAACAATGAAAAATTATTAGTCGTTGTTGTAAAAAGAAATAAATTTATTACTAAGAACTCGATAATTTTGAAAACGCGAACATTCAATCTATTATGTCCATGTATTGAAAACTGGGTCGCTTTAAATTTCTCGAAAGGTGTCTTATCAGCAGCAATTTGATACCTTAAGTTCATTTACAAAGATTTTAGACGCCAAGTGAAACCATTCTCGAGTTAAAGTTTAAATCTCTAAAAATTTTAAAATGTTGTTTTTGACTTTATTTTATTCATATAAAGTTTGTTGATTTAAATTTAAATGAATAGTGTACCTAATTAAAGGTTATTTGATGTAAAAAATTCATTTTCGCGGTTTTTTGTGATAAAAGCGGATTGTTTACGAGAATTAAGCTAATATTTTAAAATTTCGGAAATTTTTAAGTGAATAAGTCAAAACATTAGCCAATACGAATAGTTCAATATCTTTTAATCAGCAAATACATTTCATAAAACATTTTTTCTCTTTTAATTTTTAACTTTGATTTTATTGTTCGGTTTTCAATCATTGTTGCTTATCAGTGGTGTTCGCTTTAACAAAAAATTTTGGACAAATGATAGAAAAACTCTTTTTATTCGAATATTTTCAGCCATTCTTTGAAATCATCGGGTAAAAAGCACTTTTTTTTAATAAGAAATTTTTATGAAGTGCAAATATTACAAAATAAATTTCTAATAATAATATTTAATAAACACACGAAGATTGCCTAAAAAAGGTCAGTTTAGAGCTTTCACAACTCTTTGAATTAGTATTTTGATTTCAAAAAATGATGTGCCTATGAGAATAAAGTAAAAATGAATAAAAGAAGGCCTCATGAAGGCCAAATGAAATGAACATTTTCTATGAAAAATGAAATAAAATGATGAAGCGAAAAATGAGTGAAATTTTTATCACACGAAATATTTTTTTGTGAACAGCTGCTGATTTTCACAAGAATTATGCTTCGATGAAAAGTTGTTTAATTTATAGAGTGGTCAGCCCAGCTTACGGACACTAGAATAAAATACCCTCCTAAGTTAACTCAATTAAAGATATCATATCAACAACGGCCACCTCTTTAAACCAGTCAGATTTTTTGTGCCCGTTGGTGTCTTTCCTAGAGAGGTATCACTGTTATTGAATACGTGTTTTAATTGTATATTAAATGTATTCTACAGGCTGTATGGAAAGAAAGTTAACAAAAATTTATGTTAGACTAAATAAAAAAGTACTCAACGTAAAAGGGAGAAAATTTTAGCAATCAAAAGATGAAAACTTCATCTAAAATTTTCTAGTTGACATTTTTTATGTATTCTTAATCAATTCGGCCGCATGACATGTGAAATGGACAATCTTCGCCTTCGTCGACTTTTGTTGGGTTTTCAGCGAGCTTCATTGTTGCTAGATTTATGAGTTTAACAAAGTGTTTACAACGTAAAAATCTTAAGCATTAAAATTATGAACATTTAACAGGAATTATCATAATCTACAAAAGACACTCAAAAGACTGGCTCAAAAAATCTGACTGGTTTAAAGAGGTGGCCGTTGTTGATATGGTATCTTTAATTGAGTTAACGTAGGAGGGTATTTTATTTTAGTGTCCGTTAGCGGGGCTGACCACTCTAGAGAGGTTTCTGTTAGGGGATGTTTTACTTTATTTTTTATTAAAATTAACAACTTACCTCTTGTATTTCATCTTGAAATATTCTGTCTTCACTAACTTTCACTTATTTTTACTCAATTTTCCATGAATTACTTTGATAAAACAACTTTTCATCGACGCATAATTCTTGTGAAAATCAGCAGCTGTTCACAAAAAAATATTTCGTGTGATAAAAATGTCACTCATTTTTCGCTTCATCATTTTATTTCATTTTTCATAGAAAATGTTCATTTCATTTGGCCTTCATGAGGCCTTCTTTTATTCATTTTTACTTTATTCTCATAGGCACATCATTTTTTGAAATCAAAATACTAATTCAAAGAGTTGTGAAAGCTCTAAACTGACCTTTTTTAGGCAATCTTCGTGTGTTTATTAAATATTATTATTAGAAATTTATTTTGTAATATTTGTACTTCATAGTGTATAGCTTCCTCGCCTTCCAGTAAATATTCGATGAAAAACTTTTTAAGGCGTTTGACTTAAGTTTAAAACTTTGATCTTATTTTGTAATTTATCGAAAAACTAAATAATTCTAAATCTTCAAAAAACTTAAGAACCTTGAATAAGTCTTCACTTATAAATTTTTTTTCAATAAGCGATTTTCTCTTTATTCTCGATCTAATCACGACATTAGAAAAGAATGAGATGAAAAATTTCTCAAAATCCAATATTATGAACGTTTAAAGAAAAATTAAATGATTTTCAAGAGCGAAATTTAATCAAAGTTTATCTAAAAATACTGATCTTTTAAAATTAATACGAAGAAAAGCTTGGACTTGAATTTTTAAAAAGTTTGCTTTTTTATTATCATTTAGCGTCGGAAGATCTTTTTCAATGTACTACCGTTTCAAAATAAAATGTTTCGATTATCGAAAAATAATCTCAACTGCAAAGCATCACCCATAATTGAGCGTCTCATAAAAGTTGCTTTGCAGTTAAGCTCACTTTCGATAATCGATAATTTTATTTTGAATCGGGAGTACAAAGCAATACTTTCAAAATAACGTCATAAACTCACTAACGAATTTAATGAAAAATAATTGATTATAACAAATTACTTTTTTATAAATCTAATTAAGTAACTCCCTATTTAACTAGCGATTTTACTTATTTTAACTGCCGATTTCCCGACCGTTTTTGCAATTTTTGACTACCGAAAAATCACATCTCTTGTTATTACGTTTTAAAAGAGAGGCAATATTATTTTCTAGGTAGTACAAGGGTTTCAGCTGAACGCAAAATGCTTCGCTTTCTTTAAAGAAGAGGCAATGGTATTGTTTATGTTGGCTAAAGATTATTCGCACCTAAAGAAAGTAAAACGTTCCACGTGATTTCACCTAGTTTTCAATTTTATAGTAGCAGCATAGTTATAAGTTTCATCTTTTCCTCAAACAATTGCAATGGCCTTAGCAAAGCAGCGCCTGCTTTCATCGAAGATTATAGATTTCGAGTATTTCAAATACATACATGGTCAACATTTTGGTTTTGATTGAAAACTTAATGATTTTACTGAAACACTAATTTTCACAATCTATTTTTATTATTTGATTTTAAATTCGGTGAAACAGATTTACAAAGTTCAACAATATTGACAAATAAACATTTACTTCAATAATTTAACAAAATAACTTCAAACAATTTGTTTCTTTTTCTCCTGCTAATAAATCAAATGGTCAAATTTTGTTTATTTTGCTTTCACGAAATTCTTTCACGAAGTTTATACATAACAAATTGCTGTCTTTACGAATTTAGAACAATATTCTTGCTTTTGTATTGCTCTCGCTTACTTACAAAACATTTTCACTCATTTATGTAAATAAAAAATTTTCAAAGCATTAAAAATTTTAATTTGAAGAACAATTCCCACTTTAATTGATTGATAGCAAATAATGAAAATAGCAAAAGGAGAATACAAAAAATGCTCTCAGTAAGTAAAAATAATTTATTCCATTGGATCGAGCTCCTATAAAAGATCAAAAATGATGATGGGTATAATGTCGAAAAAACCTTTCGGCATGAGTCGAACCCCAAAATATGCTTGTTTGAAAGAGATGATTGTAATAAATTTTTTTTATTGAAATTGTGTTTAATGCTGTTATTAAGATCATTTTATGAAAAAATGAAAATTATTTATTTAACAAAATGAAGATTAAATTAAATTTAGATCTTAATTTATTAAGGCTATAAATCATTTGTATACACGAGGAAATTTTTTTGGCTTAGTTGGAAAATTTTTCCTTGCTGTATTTTGTACAGCAAAAAATTAAATAAAGGAGGAAAGGAGGCCCATTTGAAATGAACATTTTTCCTGAAAAAATGAAATGAAAATTTTCTATGAAAATGAAATGAAAAAATATAAAAACGTAAAATGATTGACATCTTTAGCATAAAAAATATTTTTTTACGAGCAGTTGTACTTTTTCTAGAAAATACTGAGTCGGAGATTATTTGGTTTTCATAAGTAATTCAAGTTAAAATAAAAAGATAACAAGAGAATGTTTCTGAAAAATTATAGAAAGAGTTTTTCAAGCGTCTTATAAAATACAGAAAATGTTATTAATTCATAAAATTTATTATTTATCCATTTTTGCCAGCCATCACACTTTTGTCATTATGCAACATTTTGTGCATTTAAAATTATGCAATATTCTCTCTCTAATGGTGACTTTATAGGTTGATATTATCGAAACGTTTTTTTGCGAGTATAAAATGAGCGTGAGTTTTGTAATCAGAATTAGAAGTTATTCATCATTCATTTATGATGGCTCCTAAAAAGTTGATCGCAATACTTCTTTTATCTTTTGCAATTGCAGAGGTATGAGAGCGAATGTTGATAGCTTTGAAGTATTAAAAAAATTATTTTTCATGTTCTTAATGAATATTCTTAAAATCAATCATTTAAATGAAAATTATGCTACCACAGGTAAAAACAAAAAAATGTTGCAATGGAATTCTTAAAACTCATCGCGACATCATCAAGAGCCCAAACGATAATCGCTCAATTGAGGGATATACATTGACTAACGGCCTGAAGTTGCTCCTTATAAGTGATCCATCAACGGAAAGGGCAGCTGCTTGTCTCAATGTTTATGCTGGCTTTATGAGCAGTCCAGAATCGCTTCAGGGATTACCACATCTTTTGGAGCATATGATTTTTTTTAATAGTGAAAAAGTAAGTTTTATATTTCATAAAGGGAATTATCATATTTTTCATTTCTTTAAAAAATTCTTAAATATCAAACAATATAAAAGATTTGAAAATTGAGATTTTAAGCATATGGTTATTAGGGAAAATTTTTACGAGAACGAAAGCAAACAAGTCTGAAAAAGACTTTTCATTGAAATTAATGACTTTTGAAAAATAAGTTTTTTGAAAGTAGTAAAAATTAAAAGATAAATATAGGAATGATCATTTATTAATTTAAATAATTTTTTAAATGAATAGTTTCCGGATTCTGATGAATTCAACAGTTTTGTCGTTAAAAATGGAGGATCCAGTAATGCAATGACATCGGATACAAGTACGAGTTATTTCCTTGAAATACCGACTTATCTATTTAGAGAAGCATTTGAAAGGTAATTTCAAGATCATAATTTATTTAGAAAAAATCACTGAAATTTTAATTTATTTGTTTAAGATTTGTTGCACATTTCGGACGAATAGTATTTTCAGAAAAAATGATCAGAAATGAAATAAACGCAGTTGAATCAGAATTTCGAAGTTATTTAACTTATGATTTTGGTCGAATTGAAGCAGTTTTAAAAGAAAATGCAAATCCTAAACATCCTTTTACAATATTTCAAATTGGTAATCTTGAGTCTTTCAAAATCTCGAATAAAACTAACAGGAATTTGAAACAAGATCTTATTAAATTTTATAAAAAACATTATTCTTCGAATATAATGAGCGTAAGTGTGATTAGTAAAGGTAAGCAAAAATGTGTTCGAGAATGAAATTATAAAATGAAACATTCGTAGACCCAATTGATAAACTGAAAGAAATGGTGATACCAGTTTTGAGCAAAATTGAAAATAGAAACATCAAGGCCCAAAAGTGGAGTGAAAGTCCGTTTAAACCTCGGCATTTAAAGAAAAAATTCGAGATTGTATCCGTTGAAGACAAGCACAAGCTGTTGCTTTTGTTTCCTCGGTCAGACATGAGTAAACACTTTAAATCCAAAGTAAATGCAAATGAAGAAAATTTTATTTTTAAAAATAAACTTTTATAGCCCTGGAAGTATATAACCCATCTTTTAAATCAAAAAGGAGATGGAAGTTTGTCGAAATATCTGAAAAAGAAAAACATGTGTAATGTTATCAAAGCAGAAGTCGAAATCATTGCTGGATTTGGATTCATTACAATTGAATTAGAATTGACTGAAAAAGGAATCGATAGAGTACATGAAGTGATTGAAGCGATTTTTCAGTACATTAATATGATTAAAGATTCAGAAATACAGCGCAAGATTTTTGATGAAATTAAGAATTTAATGCGAATTGACTTTCAATACAAAGAAAAGGCTGGTTCATATAATGAAGTTTTTAATACTTCAAGATTAATGCAGGTTTGTCAAACTTTAATTAATTAGCAGATTCAAAGATGTATCTATGTAGAAATATCCGATCAATGAAATTTTCACTGCAGAAGAACTTGTTGATGAGTTTAAACCTCAACTCATAAAAGATTTTCTTATTTTTATGAATCCTGAAAATGTATTGGCAGTAATTTCAAGTCCGAAATTTGAAAATAAAACAAATAAACGCGAAAGATGGTATGGAGTTAATTATAATGTAAAAGATCTTGAAAAAGAATTTCTCGTTAACCTAACACAAACAAAATCAAGTAATTTCCACTTTCCCGAACCGAATGAATTCATAGCAACAAACTTCGAATTGAAGAAAAATGAAGAGAATTATGAAGAACCCAAAATGTTAAAAAACGATGGAAATTCTAGAATCTGGTTTTTTCAAGATTTAAGATTCGGTGCAAGAGGATACTTTGCTCTATATATTAAAAGGTATTTAAATAATTCTTGTTTTAAAGTATCTCATTTTGCTTTCTAGTCCCTTTATTCGCATCGATCCTCTCTATACCGTTTGTGCAGAGATTTTTAATCAAATGATCAAATATGATCTTGAATCAATGTTATCAAAGGGTGAAGAAGCCGGATTATCATTTGAAAGCAACATTATAAATGCCGGAATTGAAGTAAAAAACTATCGTTTGTGTGTTCATGTATTTAATTTTTTCTTCTTAATTTTTATAGTTTAAGGCTCATGGATACAGCGATAAGTTGAACCAATTTGTGTTAAAAGTGATTGAAGCAATATCGAATTTTGAGTTTGATAAGCAGAGTTTTAATAATATTAAAAGAGATTATTTCAAAAATTTAAAAAATTTGAAGTCAAAACTTCCTGTGACTATAGCTGTTACTTATGCAAATAGCATTTTGCAATCATATGAATGGATCGATGAAGAAAAAATAGCTGTGGAAGAAGAATTATCCTTTCAGACGTTTCAAGTTGTAATGCAAAACATTTTCTCGAAAGTATTCATTGAATCATTCGCTTACGGTAATTATGAATCAAAAGAAGTGGTTGAATTAGCAGATGAGCTCGCAGAAAAGTTAAAATGTCGTTTTTTGATGTTACCATCTCATCATTACTCTAGAATTGTCAGGTCTTATCGATTGCCATATTCATCTTCGTTTGTCATCAAAGCAAGAAGTAGCACTGAAAATGATAATGGTATAATTGATTACTTTCAATTTGGCATTAAGAATATTTCAGCGAGTGTTAAATTGCAAATGCTTGCGCGAGCAATGTCTCAACGCGTTTTCGATGTTCTTCGTTCAAAAGAGCAATTAGGTTATTTTGTTGGCGTTAATCTTGCTAAAGACGAAGGATACAATTTTGGAATATATTTTATGATTGAATCATCTAATTCAACTGAATATATTGATCAAAGAATCGAAGAATTTATAAAATCCTTTAAAGTAAAATGCAATTTACATTTTTAACTTTTTTAATATTCACTTTAAAGGATGAATTGGAAACAATGAAAGGCGAAGTTTTTGAAGACATTCAGAAAGCAGTTCTAAATGATGATAAGAAAACGCCTCAAAATTTGATTTCATTTGCTGATCGTTTCTCTGAAGAAATCAAAGAAGGAACATACATATTTAATCGCCGAGATTTGATTGTCTCTGAAGCAAAAAAAATAACTAAAGAGGATTTGTTGCAAATGCTTGACGTATACTTCTTCTCAGTGTTCTTTCTTTGATTTTTCTCTTATTCACAGGATTACATGATCTGTGGTGCAAAATATCGAGCAAAACTCTCTGTCAGAGTTGAAAATGCTCAGTTAAAAGCAGAACCAGTATCAGCGAGTAACTTTTGTTCGGAATCAGTTAGTTTCTATACAAAAAAAAACTTGAATAATTTTTTTCGTCTTCAGAAATTGATCAAATTGAAGAAAATTAATGATTTCAAGTCACGTTTACCACTTTATGGTTCAAAACATCGATATTTTCCGAAAACTTTGTCGACAAAAAGACATTTAAAGAACAATTAACGAAGGAAATGTTGCAATTGGTTTTTGTTGAAAATGAAAAATTTTCATTTTAATTCCTTTCCACTTTATTTTATCCTTTATGTTGCACTCGTAAAATCGATTCTTTTGAATTAATAAAAAGCAAAAGGAGTAATTTTTGATTCATTTTTTATTTTTCAAACAATTTTTTATAATTTAAAAGCTTTTTAAAACATTTCAATGCTTCTTAATGTTCACGAAAACCAGTCTCAGAGACAAGAGAAATTTTCTTATTTCGGTGAAAAATTTTAACAATTACATCTACGATGATTTGTTAAAAAAATTTTTGCGAACACCAAACTCACATCAGAAGCTATTATTACTTAAGAAAAGAGACAGCATCAAAATTTTTGCCAGCAAACAATTTTTCTTACATAATTAGAGCGCACGAATTTAAATATTTCACAAGATCTTTTACATTTTTGGAAGCAGCAAAAATTGAAAATAAATTTGAATTTTTGATAATTTATGTCTATGGTAAAATTTCTGTACCGCAGATAATTTATATGATGCTCGACAAAGCGTTTTATAACCTTGATGTTTGGTTTTTCTCGCATTTCCACAGTGATGACCAACTGCATTAATAATGTAATTTATACAGTGAGGTGCAAAAAATTTCTGCTTAACATTTTCAAAGAATAAAAGAACTATCGTTTCAAAATAAAATGTTGCGATAATCGAAAGTGATCTTCACTTCAAGACTTGGCAAACAAAAATTGATTCAAAAAATGCATGCTTATTGAATAAACGAGCAAACTTATTATTCATAATTTATACTATTTAGCATTATTTATAACTCTTAAACCCTTACTTATTGCCAGAGATGTCAAGAAAAATCTTATTTAGCCTCTGAAACGCTTCTCCACCTTTAAGCACTTGCTTTCCATTGATCGTCTGTACATCAAGGTATGGTGGAGTCTAAAAAATTAACGTTTAAATAATTATGCAGTCGAATATTTTAATTGCACTTGACCTGATAAATGGCAATTGTTGTAGGACCTTGATTAATCATTTTCTCTACAGCTTAAATAAAAGGAGAAATCAATTTTATACTTTACCCTTTATTGCTTAATTATCAAATTGCTTAAAGTAAAATTTTAGAGAATTTTTAAATTTTTTATTACTTTTTATCGTTGAAAATCTATTCAATTTTACCGAACAAGCTTCTTTGTTCTTATCTTATCAAAATATTCATACTTCAAAGATGTGAATTAAAATGAAAAGTGGCATAGAAGAAAAAATTCATCGCTCTTGCCATTTTTTTCGCTTGAATTTCGATTTCTCAGACTTTTTCATTTTCACTATGTGTCGATTGTTTTGCATACTATTTTTACAAGAAATTCGTTGTAAATGCATTTTTTTAACATGAAGAATATAATGAAGCTTTTCTTTTAATTAGCTTATATGTTAATGTATTTTTCATTTTCTACCATCAAGAAACATTTTTAGTTATTGAGGCTTGCGATGATGAAGAAACTTATGAAAGTAAATTAAGTTTTCCTAGTAATTCTAGAATAACTCTCAGTATTATTCTTACCCAAATTTAGCAATTATCATTATCGTAAATTATTCCTGAGAAGCTAGACAATCAAAAAAATACATTATCATATTAGCTTATTAAATGAAAAGCTTTATTATTCTCCTCATGTTAAAAAATCTTTTTTCAACGAATTTCTCGTAAAAGTTGTATGCAAAAAACGAAC
>NCKU01004752.1:0-11586 GCA_003675995.1 Dinothrombium tinctorium
GTTCTTGTTAGATCTTCTTATTTCTTATAAATGAAAAGTTGACTGTTTTATATGGATCATACTTATTTATTATCTAAAGTATTTAAATTTTTTTATGAATACTTTTTCAAATAAGCACCGCTTTCCCTGTCTTTGCTTTTTTTTAATAACAAGAAAGTTAACAAAGATACAAATGCGACGCGTTCTAATTCATAAGAATTTAATAAAAGTTCTCTTATGTTACCATTGTTGAAACTTGTTTATGTGATGAGCTTAATTTAAATTTTTTATTTTCAGAATTAAAAACAAAAATGATTCATTGATTATGATTGATGCAATAATGATAAAATCGAGAATGAATATGTCAAAAAATCGTGAACAATCGAGAATGGCATGAAAAACAGCGTAGTTTCAAATGATTTTCAAAATTGATTCTTCAAAAGTGAGCTAAAGCCGTGCCTATAAAATCATTCGCTACCACGTGCATCTTTTCCCAGGTAGGGCTTTTATCGCTTTGATACGATTTCTTTGTTCATTTCACTTTTCAATGTCTCTTTTCGTCTCATTTGATTGAGCCTTCTTGATAAAAAAAATATTAAACTCTAATTGATGTCACATTGAGTGAAAATTGTGATTTTTTGGCTGCTTTTAGAAAGAGGCGAAGAGAAGAAAACATTTTGTGAGAAAAGCGAAAATCATTTTCTATCCAATCGCTTAACTCGAAAAGTCAGAGCTCAAACAAAGAGCGAAAATCGCAAAGAAAAGGCAAAGAATTCATTGTCATCGCCTATTCGGCGCAATAAACTTTTACTTTAAATCGCATTTTATTTAAATCGTGCAAAGCAAAAGGCTTCCAACAGTGTTTTAAAAATCGTTCTCTTTTGAAAGCGAAACGAGCTTAATTCACAGCAATAATTCGGTTCACGGCCTCTTTACAAGCGTGCGAACAAAAGTGTAGAATAAACGCTCGCTTAAATTGAATAGAAAACTCCAATTTATATCGATATTCGTGTTAACATCGCAACATCTTTGCCTTCAAAACTTAATTGCACTTCTCTCACCGAATTTGTTGCTCGCTTATCTTGTTTAAAAGTTTCACACAAAAGAATTAAGCAAAATATTTAAAAAATCGAAAAACTTTTATATGAAAACAAATTCTTTTCAAATAAGGTTAACACAGCAAAACTAGATAAAAGGTTTTTGTCAGAGAAAAACTAAATTAAAAAGGATAAAAATATCAAATTAATCGTTTTATAATGTTTTTCTAAAACCTCTGATTTGCTTGCGATAAAACCATTTTATTATTATTATTGAGCATTTGAAACTAATTGCAAACAATTTACTTAAATGTCACTTCTCTGCAATACACTTTTTTCGAATTAATGAAATTTGTTTATCGAACAATTTTTTAATTTTATTCGACTAAAATGTGTGAATTTAAATGGAAATCAAGCTCATTTGATTAATTCTATCCTGAAGATACAACAGTAAAGAAAGGAGAAAGAGAAAGAACATGTTTTTAAATTGATCAAAAGGATTTTCTAATTCTGTTCTTTAATACCTCGCTAATATATTTCACTTATATTCATGTATTTTCGCCTGTTTTGCATAAGTAAAGCAATTTGTTGTAAAAAAACTTTTTAAAGAATAAATACAAAGCTGCAATATTTGCATGGTGAATATTGCAAAGAAGCAGCGAAAAGGGCGCATTTTGTGTATGCAATCAATAGATTTATTTTGGCAGCGAAAAAAGGTCACATATGTTATCGACGACAGAATTTCTCATTGCCATTATTGACAAAGCAATCATTTATCTAATTTATCCGTTTTTCTCGTTTTGCTTCGCTAACCTTCGCAATAGCCTTCGCTATTAAAGAGAAAACCTCATTTCGAGCTAGTCGCCGAACCAATACTCCGTTAATTGCTGCGAGCGCAGACATTGTTTTTTTGTTTAATTTAGCCCCGAATCACGAAAACATTCACGAATTTTTAGTGCTCGCATGCACTCTGGTGAAATGGTTCTCAAATTAAGTCACTTTGTTTGACGAATCTTTGGCTTTCGAAACGGTTTCTCTTTGTTTCTTTTTTTCACTTCGTTCGCAATAAGCTTTCAATAAAAGCGGTGTTTGGCATTTTTCTCCTCTATTTGAGCTCCTTTTTTGCTTTAACGATAAACTCAATGCTTTGTGCATTGCGAAACTGCCTTCACTCTTTTTTTTCGCTCCAGACGCGATCCGTTCATTGCTTGACAACGAAATGCTACCTTTCAAATTTGTGTTTATTTTTCGCTTGTTGCAAACGACCAAATTTCAAATATTAGTTCAAAAAATTACCATTTAATTAATTTATCATTACTGCTTGATCAAAAACATAATGAAAAAATAAAAACAAGCCTTAATTAATTAGATTTGTAATGTCGCGATCAAAAATTTCCGCAAACTCGAAAAATAATTTCAAGCGTAAAAGCATTTCCTCCGGTGAAAAAAGTGCCAATTAAAAAATCAATTTTACGATTTCGAGAGATAATTTGTGAATTAGAGTTAGACAACATCTTTTTTGTCTATTTTAACAAAAATTGCATTAGAAAATTCAATTTTGAATGTAAGAAAATAAAAATTTAATTTGACCGAAGTCATCGCTTCAAAAATTCTTTTGCCGCAACCATTAATTTTGATGATAAGATAATTCTTTGTACTTTGTTAATGATTATTCTTTTATGTCAGATCGTTAAAAATTTTGTGAAAAGCGATTAAATCTTTCTCAAGTTGCTTTTGATGCAATGAAAATGTTTTTAAGAATAGAATCGAAAGATGACGAATTTCTTATCGAAAGTTTTTAACTTTTTTTTAAGACTACAAAATAATTTTTGATATTTCAAAGTATTTTATCTTTTGAATATATCTATTACAAAACAAAAAATTGTGATCAATTAGAAAAAAAGTTAATTTATAAGATGTGAAATAAAAATTTTATCGCAAATAATACTGTTGACAACTTGGATTTAAGAATAGAACGAAAGGATTTGTTTACATTAACTTGAGATTCTAGAATTTGATTTATTTTTAAAATAAAACAATCTCTATAAAAAAGTAAACTTGTGCGTACGCTTCAATTTTTGAATAAGATCGTATTTCACGAGTGAAGAGCGAATGCTTTTCAAAAATTAACAATCGTCAATCAAGTATGCGGCAAGTGTATTGAGGACCTACTTTTATATGATGATAGCAATTTTCTTTCGATTCGTCAGTGTCATCTTGAGGCGAATTTGAGTTTAATAAAACAAAATAGTAACTCAATAATAAGAAGAGTAGCTTTGAAGAGAAAACAATAAAAGCACAACGTACATCGTTGACTTTTCGATATGTAAAATTTTTGTAAAGAGAGCCGTTTCTCATTTAAATACATTTTACAAAATCAATATTACTGAAGACGAGTATGAGTTTAAAAAAAAGTTTTTTATTTTCTCGTAAGAAATTCTTTTCTTGATTCTATTCTCGAATTTTCTTATAACAACAGAAATTCAAGAAAGGCTTCATTTTTGTTTTTGGCTTTGTCTTTTTTTTCGAAAAATTAACGATCTGACATAAAGGAAATCATTAAAACATCTGCAAAGAATATCAAAATAAGTAAAAATTACAATAGAAAAATTTTTGAAACCACATTCGACTTCGGTCAAATTAAATGGCAATTTTTTCATTCAAAACTGTATTTTTAAATAAAATAGCAAATTTATTTATCTGAAGTAGTATTTATTTCGAAGTAATTTTTTGCAAAAAATGGGCTTAAATAAGCGTCTTAATACCTCAAAAGTTTGTTAACTTTTAAATCAATTAAAAGATTGGCGTTCTATTGAGATTTTTGAGGTACAGACACAGTAGTAATTGAAAACATTGTTCATCTAAAGAAGAAAACATTCACAATGTTTTTACATTATTTTCGTTTTATTTTTAAATGAACAGAGTGTACTATTGTTTCTCTAAATTGATAAGTCAATTTGTACTTACGTGAATCATTTAAAATGTCTTGTATATTACTCGTACTCTATTACTACGCTAATCGTATAGAAAGACCAATAAAGATGGCTGAGTTTAAACTTTATTAATAATTAAATTCGTTCACTTAATGTCACGTAATATTTCGCAAACATCTTTTGGTTTTATTCAAATACGCTGTCACCACTGGTATTTGTCTTCTCGTTTTGGCAGCCGAATTTTATTATTCACAGCGTTTTGAGCGAAATTCATCATTTTTACATTGTAATGCGCATATTTTTGTTATTGAACTTGGTAACATAACGCAACATTCGATTAAAAATGAAAGCCGATCGCTCTTTTAATCAATCAGATCGCGCTTTTCAAATTTTTCACAAATTCCGCCAACCTTTCGAATAAAACTCGCAGCGAACGCATCGCTCTTCTTTGATAGATGCTAATTTCGATTTGCTAAATGCTAAAAGTAATCGAAAAAGAAAGAGTCGTGAAAAAAGAAGAATTATGTTCGAAAGTGAACTCAATGTTTCCAATCGTGAGATGATTGCGAAATGAAAAGAAAAGTTGCGCACTTTTTTCGAGGAGAAATTTTGGAAGAAAGTAAAAAAAGAGGAAAAAAAAATTATGGAAATGAAATTGCTTTTCGAAAATATATTTTCTATATTTGGTTTTTATATTTATTTGAAAAATATTCTTATGAAGTATGCTTGGAATATTGATGAAGCGTGTATGCACTTCTCTTCTCTTCTCCTCTCTTCTCTCGTCTCATTTCATCGCTTCTCTGTGTTCGTTTCATTGTTGAAATAAGAACGAACGCGGTCGCAAATAATAAACTTTCGCTTCGACGTAATTTCTAATTTATTACTGTTTAGAAAACTAATTTAGTTTAATGCCGAAATGTAAATTTTCATTTTTCAGTGAAAACGGCAGTGAGCTTTCATATTTGTTATTTTCGCGCACAGTGTTTGAAAAGCGAGAAGCGGCTTTAAATAGGCGACAATTTTCATCGCAACTCATTAAAACGTATTAACAAAATTTCGTAACTTTTCACGCGTACGGCTTAAAAGTTCTATTCTTTTGCTTGCTAAATTAGCATTTATTCTGCTTTTGTTTATCGCCAACGAGCAAACTTTACTTTGTTCAGATTAAAGAAGCAAACAAAAAAGAGAGAAATTCACAATTGAATTAAGGTTTCTCCCGCTTTTCAAGCATTTAGCTTCTATAAGCAGCGAAATGAATCTCTTTTATGGCCTCTGTATATAAAGTAGCGCATAAAATTGAGCATTAAGCATTATGCGGTATACTACGTTTTTAAAGGCCGGATTAATCACTTTTACAGCCCATCCCTCATCTAGTTCATATAAAAAAGCTAAACAAATAATGCGTTAATCACTTTAGCTGTTGTTATTTGTCACTTTCTAAGTCAATAAATGCTAGTTTCACTTCAATTTTTCCATCTCCATGCGAAACTTTTTTTCGTCTATAAACGCATTAAGCTTTAAAAATAATCAAAGTTTTCGTTGCTAATTTTTATTTCGAATTATGTTTTTTTATCTTTTAAAAATAACAAAAATTTTGATGTTGTAAAATTTTATTTTGATGTCGAGCTATTTCGCTTTACATTAATTCACTTTTAATTGTAAATGCCTAACTAAAGAGCTGGAGATGTAAGTACAGTTCATGCTTTGCTTTGTTTGCTTTCATTATAAAGAGTATCAAACACAAAAAACTTTTAGCTTCAATATAACATAATCAGATAGTAAAATTCAATTATTATTTGATGAATTAATGATTTAATAACACCTGAGTAATCCATGTTGCCAATGAGTTTAAGTATTTTTCGAAGTAGAATAGTGTTACTAAATGAGCGCTTGTTGTAATCGAAAAAATACAGCAGAAGGCAAAAAAATTTCTTAATGGTGATTGGTTTCTAGCGAGGCTCAATGCGAAGAAAGCAAGTTTCGTTCCCTTAATTTGAGAAATTATTTTACCGTCTGCTTTATATGGTGTGGAGCAGATTAAACTAAAATGGGCGCAGGTACTCGGCTTTACAACGAAAACTGTGTGAAACTTGGGTCGTAAAAGCTATTCATTGCGAGAGAATTATAACTGACACAGATAATTAAAAAAAGGAAGCGTTTAAATTTTTGTGATGCGAAATAAGAAAGCAAAAAAATGAACAATTTCTCGATCGAGTCTTTGAATCAAATTTTTTAAAATTCTTGAAACAAGTCCAATCTTTCATGTTTGATTCCGGCCAGATTCTCCTCAGTAAAATTGATTCTAAAGCAGCGCCATCCAACAAAATTTTTATGGAAGAAGTTTAGAAGTGATTAAATACCATCGTTGCGGTCTATTGGTTTTGCGTGATAATAAAATAAGATAAAAGTTGACTAGATTCGCTTGACTAGATCTGTTCACACGTTTATTTATTCAGATTTGTTCGCGAATTAAAAAATACGATCAATGAATGAAAATTTTTATTTTTAAATTACACTACTTTGTGGAAAAAATAATGAAATTCCTTTTTTAATCATACATATTCGATACCAAAATCAAGAATAAAATCAGGTTAGTAAAAATGTGAATGAAGTAAAAAAATCATTTGACAAAAATCATTTTGTGTTTAGCAGGGATGTGAATCTCATGCACAAAATTTTACAGAATATGCATGTAAATATGCACAAAAAATCTTCAAAATATGCACAAAAATATGCACAAGATAACTTAAATTTCAAAATAAAACAGGATTTCAAACATTGATTTCTCTTTTCATCATTAATTGTTGTTTCATTTAAAGAAGTTGCTTTTGACGATTTGTTTACTCTAATTTTTTACTTATGTTTTTTGCTGGCAATATGTTGGTCAACTTGAAATTTTTTCTCTGCATTCACATTTGTGGCACAAACTCACAAGAGTATCGACTCGTTTGTTGAAAAAACAGTAATTTTTATAATTTCTCACAAAACGACGAAGTTTTTGAGTTTTTATTTCTTTTGGCATTTTAAAAAGTGATCGACTTATAAACGACTTAACTTGCAATTAAACATAAAATGATCTCATAAAAGTATTATTTTTTGTTAACAACAATATCTGAATCATTGCAAAGAATTATTATTGGAACTGTTTCCCATGAGAATCAATTGAATATATTTATTTAGAAAGACAGTTGCATTAATTATTTTTTTGTTTATTTTGTTTACTCATTCTTAATAAATTTATAAATAGGATTTCATTTCGTTAGCTTAATTACTTTTGTTTCTATTAATTTTTTTCCTAAACAATCTATTTAAAAGTTGAAGATATGCACAAATTCGACCAAATTTAGAAATATGCATGCATTTAAGAAAAATTAAAAAACATGCAAAAATATGTACGCTAATTTTACTTGATTTATTCTAAGGCCAGAAACTTACTATATTAAAGTGCATGATAATAAATCTCACAATAAATACATGCATTTGCATGAGATCCACATCCCTGGTGTTTAGATTTAATCAATAAAAGAAAAAATTTAAGAAACAACTGTTGAACCCAAAAATTTTTTTTACTCAAAACGTTTAAGCATAAAATAAATTTATAATTTTATTGATATAATAGCTTTAAAACAGATTAACCGAGACATTAGATCTAACAAACTCTTGAAAGACTTCATTCGATTATAGATGTTAATATAGAGATTTTCATAGTGTTACACGAATTATAAAAAGCTACTGTTATTCGAATGATTTCAATTGCGCATGAAGTCTGTAATCGCATAATTTCGTGCAATGATAACTCTGATTACCGTTATAATCTTAAGCGTTGTTGATATTATTTTATTGCGCTTTTCTATTACATTTTCATACGTGAAAAATTTTTGTTTTGATTTTTACTAAATTTATGATTCAGCGTATTTGTCTAATTTAAAAACTTTGAGTAAAGTTAAATATAAAAAACTATCATAGCTTTGTTCGATCGAGTCTTAAGTGAGAAAATCAAATTCAAAATTAAGCTTTTTGAATCAACTACAGAAGGCTGAAAACTAATTTGAATGATTTTAACTTCCAATTTTTAGTATATTCAATCGTCGTAATTATCTTGATCTGAAAATAATTTGATGAGAAAGTGTTTCGCATATCACTTCAAATCGAATTCAATTTGGAACAGAATTTAAAGCTTCTCATCAAAATGCTTAAAATTCATAAAACTGATTGATGATGATTCATAAAACTGATTTTTCAATTAATAATAAAAAGCTTTTCTCTGAATTTTTTTCTTTCCTAATTTCAATTTTGATCATAAACATTTTTTCATCTCGTAAAATAAAATTTAAAAATAGAAGAGAGCTTCACTAGAAGTAATTGGAAGAATTATATTTTAACGATCAAACGGTCAAACAAAAATGTGTTTGATTATCTTCTTAATTTCAGTTGACGGTCAACATAAAAACCTTTTCACTCGTGAAACTGAAGATATTCATTGCTTTTTAAAAGTGTTCTAAATAGAGCGAAAGCCTTTCATCTTACTGAAAGAACATAAAATTGTTTTATATAATAATGAAAGGAAAAAGACGAGGTTCAATATTTGAGCACATTGGCTGACGAACGATTTGTAGCTTTTTCGCTTTTCTTGACAACATTCGGAGAAAAAAGTGCGTTTAAGTTGAGGAGAGATGCTTTCGAGAATTGAAATGTTTTGAAACAAACATAGAACAGTGGTTTCCTCTGGAGAACCGGCGCTGAATAAAAGTGACTTGAGTTTGCTTATTTTCGAAAGAAAAATAGCGCAAAAGATAAACTTTTTATATTTTAAATTCATTTACTTTGCATTGCTTCGCGTTTTCTTTTGCTGATTTCGCGACCAAAAAACTCACGAGAAGTGCGATCATTTATTACATGTAAATCTTTTAAAGTTGCACTTTGAAATAACAAATTTCGTCTACTGAATGCGAGTGCTGAGGTAAATTTTTTTTCGCTTCATGAATTAATCTTTGTCTGCTTACGACATTTTGAAAAGATATCGAAAGTTCTTTTACCGCAGCATCGAAAGCAATGAAAGAGCTTCGAAATTATTTGTAAAAGCATCGAAAGAAATATGAAATAAATGTTAGCGCTCCAAATTGCCATTTTAATGCGATGTGTAAATCACATTTTTAGCCAACAAATTTCTCGCCTCGAGTAATTTCTACTGTGCAGATAGGCATGCCGTTTGAATGCAACATTTATGTAACAGCCCATAGACAAGTTGCGTGTATATGGAAAATTTCGGGCAATTTTTGTGATGCGATAAGTAGCAACATTTATAAGCGTGTTACAAAAATTGTTATCCATTTTGATTTTCGCGCAAAAGTGCAGTTTTAGTGCCATAGCATAACTCATTTAAAATGTTTACAAAACTTGCCATCTATTGCTTCTTTTAAAATTGTAAACTCTTCTAAAATTGTCTGCAGCGATTACAAAGTTGCGAAGAGAAAAAACGATGCGCTACACTCGAGCATTTTTAAAATTTGTTGATATGCTTAATGCACGCAACTCTCGGTTGAGACATTAAGAAGCGCAAAAGTTTTAGCCTTCTTTCGAGATGATAATATTAGCTGTAATTTATCTCTTCGCTATTCTCTTCTCGCACTTCTTCAATACAACGTGTTCGCAGTGAAAAATATTTCGCGAGAAAAAAAGTAGTTTAGCAAAAGAGGAGTAATTTAGTAATGTGCACAGTTGTCTGCGTTCTTGTGTGCGGCGTATATATTCGCAAGTAGTGCATCACCTCTTTCGCTATGCGCAGTCAAATATAATAAATTAGATAGCCGGCATACATTTTTATATTTCCGTTGAGATTTGAAAACAAAATATTTTTCGGTTTGTGCATCTTCGTCTTGTTTCGCGTGCATCGCTTTTCTCATTCGCTAAACGATAGCCGAGTTCTCAATGTTTCTGATCGAATTATCAGATATAAAGCGCTTTCAGAAACATTTAAACAAGCTTTGCGACACCTTTGGCGTTATTTTCTTTCGTACACTGAGTTGCAATCAATAAGTGAAGCGAGTAAAGCGAGAAACAGAAAGTTGGAAGAAGAAGAAGAAAGATGAGAGACGAGGTTAATCTATTTGAAAAGATACTTTCGCTTTTACGAAATTGAAATAACAATAAACGCGCATAATTATGATTGACTCGCGAGCAGCATAATGAGCGCTCGGCTTGAAAAACAGCGCAATTCTTCGTTTTAAATATTTGATTGCTTAACGAAGATAACTACGAGTTAAGAGCGAAGTGGAGAGTCGGAGAAAAGAATGTGAAGAAGAGCGAGAAAGATGTCTACTAGAGTTTTAGATTAGATGAGATGCGCTTCGCTAATTGCTGAAAACGAATCACAATTAAAGTAATGACAGTTATTCTTCGACAAAAGCGCGCACATTGAACGAATCAAAACTTTTTTACCGACTCCTCAATTATTTTTCATAACTCGTTTCATGCAAATAATGCAGCGAAAAAGCAAACAAACGGTGTGAGAAAGGAAAGCGAAAGTGGAAAGAGAGAAAGCGTATGCTGTTTAAATCCTCAAAATTATGTTTACCTTTTTATTTAATCTCTTTTCCATACAAAATGCAATTCGCTTTTTAAATCCGCCTCAATCGCAGCTTCTCAAATCATTCAAAAATGATTCAGAGAAGTGAAATTTTTTAATTAGCCCTTTAGCTACGTCTAAGTAAGTTACTTACGCACAATATGATTTCGAGTGGCGCATAAACAAAGTGGATTGTCATAATTTGTTCAAAATTTTGTTGTAAAACAAAAGTAAAACTAAAAGTTTTTCTCTTTCGAAAGCAAAAGCAAGCGAAGTATGATAAAGAAAAGGTAAAATAACATCGATTTCTATGTTTGAAAAAATTATGACTTCTCTTTATTAAGAAATGGAAACAGTTTCTCAGTTTTCCGAGAAGTTTCTACTTTCATTTTTTATCATAAGATTTTTAGTTTAACGTTCAATCACAGAAATTGACTCCAGAAATTCTATTTTATTTATTAGCAATTTTGTAATCGAAATCTATTGTCTTCGATTCAGAAAATACAATTAACACTTAGCAAGTAATCGGATCGCTAGTGCATATTCACACACACATACACCTACACCTGTCGGTGTATCTATTTCATCTTGCTTCTGAAAAAAGAGAAAGAGAAGAAAACTCATTTTCTTTGCTAGAGCTTTTTGTTTTTGTCAAGCGTAAGATCTAAAAATAAAATCGATTTTTCTTTCGACTGCTTTGATTTAGCAATACCGCTGCAAACTAAAGTTTCAATTTCGTTTGAGGTTAATGAAACTCAATAATGCGAGAAAATAAGTTATTTACTGCATTGAAAAAAATTTTTTCCACATTATTTATACGATTGTAAAGCATAACAGAAAAAGTAAACTTTAAAAACCTGAACAAATATTAGTTCGGACTCAGTGCAGTAGACGTGAATTAAATTTTCGCATCAATTCTTTCTACTCGTCGCGAAATTCGCGAAAGTAAAACTGAACCGGCTTTTCTCTTCTCGAGAGTAAATTCAAGCGGAGAGCATTTTGAGAGAAAGAAAAGGTGAAATTACATCGATTTCTGTTTTTACGATTTGAAAAATGTTTTCGAGTAAAAAAA
>NCKU01004753.1:0-11584 GCA_003675995.1 Dinothrombium tinctorium
AAAATATAATTAATATTCATACAGAATTCAATGATTATTTTAAAATTCAAATCAGATTCTGGACAAACGTTAGTGAAAGTGATGTGAAAATTTTTCAGAAAAGCAGTTTAACTCTCACTTTTTACACATTGCAAAAGTCGCTTTAATTGAATGAGATTAGTTAACTTTAGGGGAAAAAAGTGAAGTGAAGTGATCAGGTCAAAAGTTGGACTTTTTTGAGATTTACTTTAACTAATTTATGCAAATTCATGAAAATCGCATTTATTTTTAAAAAAATCTCTGGGTTTTAATCTTTTCATTAAAGCAATTTGTTTTCTACTCTGTCAAAATATTTTGATTAAACATAATGTTACAAAAACATTTTCGTTTCCGATTTAAATGTTTTCAGATTACGAAAAATCTCTATTCTTTAATTAAACACAACATTTATCGTTTATAATTTGGAAAGTTGTAAAGTGGCGCAAAAATAATTGCGAATACAGGGAATGAATTAGCTATTAAAACAATAGATGTGAACTTATATTTGAAAAAGCCGCTGACTTCATTTTCCAATTTCATAATCTTTCCTTTTTGCCTTTCTTATATTTATGTAACATACTTCGTGAATTTTTATCGTTATTTTGTTAAATTTATGTGTTCAGTGATCTCACAATTTAGATTTTGAACGCAAATTTAAACTTTTTCTAATGCAGCAAAAAGTTTTGATTTCATTCCCAAAAAAATGTCAAATTCCGATTTTAACTAATGATTTTGGAGTTTCACAAGATTTTCAAACTTTTTCTTCAAATATCATTTCAATGTCAATGTTTTACCTTTTAAAAACGACTCCTTAAAAAATCGTTCAAATATTAATGTTTAAGAAAATTTAGAAAAAATTTGGATTTTCAAGCTTAAATTTAGTTTTAATAGAAAAAAGATAATTTTTAAAACAATAGAAACGCACTTATCACCTTATTTCAATTTTAATTTATTTTCAATAGAACAAATAATTTAAAGAAAGAAAAGCTTTAATCTGCTTTAAAAAATAAACATAAATTCTTTACAAAGTAAAACAAAAAATGTTTAATAAAAGCTTTCGTTCTGAGCAAATTATTTTTCACATAATTTAGTTTCAGCATGCTTAAGGCCATTTTGAGCACTTAAATTTCTGCCCTGTTCATTTCTTATAATGAGCTTTTATAAAATGCAGTTTTTTCATTCTAATGGTTAAAAAAAAATAAATAAATTAATTTAAATACCAATATGAATAAATTTTTAAGTCAGTTTGAGCAATTTAGATAGTTTCTACTTTGAAGCTCACCCAAAGAGGTAAGAATGTGTTGAATTGAATTTTTATAGCTGCTTAAAAGGAATAAAAAATCCGATAAAACGTATCGCCAAAGTTTCATTCCTAAAATTATAAAATCAATTTTGTAATATTAAGGATCAACGAAATTGTGTTTAAGAAAAATTTTATTTCAAATCATAAAATTATCAAACCGTAGGTTGTAACCTTAACACTTATCATAATCTTTAGCTGTGGGCGAAAACAATGCAATCGCATGAAGTCGTGTGAAGTGAAGTGAATTTCAATGAAGTTTATTAAAATGATGAGTACATTGAATGGCAATTCATTGACAAAAAATTAGTAATAAAAACAAAATTAGTCAATTATGAGAAATTGCTCGCGCATTTCATTCTTGAATTAGTTTTTGCATTGCTTTTGTGAGCGTCGCCAAATATTCTAAAATAATATCAATTTGCTTTTGCAAGCCATTAGTCGAATTAAGCAACGCCTCGATATCGTCGCCGGTCGTGTTCATTTCGCTTTTAATTCGATTCACTTCGGAATTAAGTCGCATTTGAGTGTGCACAAAATTTTCAACTAATCGTGTCACGTTCCCTTCCAATGCATTCACAACACGCTGTGTGATCTTAATTCTAGCCTCGGTCTCAGGAAAACATTTTTTCGATCGTTTTTGACAAAGCGTCGAGTGTTTTGCATTAAAATTGCTGTAACTCCATTTACCATCTTTGCGAATCACAAGCGCCTTGTCGATTTCAAGTGACCACTCTGCAAACGCGCTAAAAACGGTCTCTGATTTATCGGTCCAGAAAAAATCTCTCAGGAAAGTGCCGTTCGTTTCGCCGCCTAACCAAGACCAGCCCGAAGCTGCTGAAGCGCTTAGATTGCCGACAAACTTCGACTCTTCTTCCGAGTGTATGGCGACCATTGAACCTCCGAGTGATTTACAAAAAGCGTCGTTTGCGTCATAATCTCTTAAATGTTCTTCGAAGTAATAGCATTTATTTTTGAAGTATTTCCAATCGAGTGAACAGTGAGACTCACAACTTGAAACTAATCAATTTTGAAAAAGCAAGCAAACGAATAGAAATTATTTGCGTGATGAATAAGATTAATAATCATGTTTTAAATGAAATGTTTATTAAAAATTGAAATAAACTCTTACATCGAGCCAGATTTTCGGCTGTAAACAGACGTTGAAGCTTTAAAACGTTTGAAGATATATTCTTTGATGCAATAATCACTTTACTTACTGTGGCTTCGCTAAAATTAACTAGATTAGTTACTAGTATTATCGCTACAATGAATTTGTTCATTGTTCGAGATTCAAAAAATTTGAACGAAATACTATTAAACAGCCTGCAAACAAGACAAAAGTAATTATGAAATAAATTTATTTATAATTCAAAAATAATGTCAATTTGGTGAAAAATGTGCCTCGTTTCCTAAAAAATTTCAAAGGAAACAAAGGAGGAAGTTTTAAAAAGTAAATCATACTAGCTCTCTCTTTCTCTCTTTTTTAATCCGATCAAACCGTTTCGATTAATTCTTGTTTAGAAGATAAAAAACCTTTTATAATGATCGCTTTGGTAATAACATGCGCTGAGACTAAAAATGTTGTGTTTGTGTGGTGATTTCATTTGTATTTGCATTTTAACATTGTACTTATGATTATTGTTGTGATTATTTTACTCACGTATTTTCGAGTTTAAAAAAGAGAAAGAGAGTGAAATGAAATTTTGCTATTCTATAGAAGTGGTAGAAATCTCGCCCGAAGGCACTTACAAATTAGCATTTTGAATTGCCAATAAGATGAGGTAGTTAGTGTGGCTTAATAAAGTGACTGAAATAATGTGTGAAGTAATTTTTTTTTCTTTATTTTTTCACTTATCCTAACAGTAATTTCAAATGAAATATTTTTCGTTTTAAAAAATCAAATTTTTAAAATGAAATGATTGATTTTTATTATTATTCAAAATGAATTCATTTATAAAAAGCTTTACAAAAAATTTCGCACATAATTATTGAAGATTACAAAGGCTTAATTACCAAAACCAGACTAAAATGTATGGATTTAACTTAATTTTCGTGCATACAAAGTATGAGTATCACTCGAAGCCGGCAAGCTCTTGAAGCGTTTGCGAAAACCTGGACAAGTAAGAAACGATTATATCGATTTGCTTTTGCAATCCATAGCTAGATTCGTGCAGTGCTTCGATATTCTCTTCAGTCTCATTAAGCTTTGTATTAATATTAGAAACTTCAGATTTGATCGCTTTTTGATTCGAGCTGAAGTGCTTGAGAAGACGAGTTATGCCACCTTCGAGCGCACCGACAATAGTTTCGGTTTTTTTTATTCGCGCTACGTTTTCAGGCACACATTTAGTTAATGATCGTTGGCATAAAACAGGTCGAGTGTCCGGAAGCTCTGAAAAACTCCATTTACCATCCTGTCTAATGACGATGCCCTGGTTAGGCTCGATTTCGCTAGGTTCCCAATTGTAGAAATCTGCTGCTGAGCCGTCCAACCACTCGAATTCGGTCGAGCCATTGCCAGTTGTTTTACCACCTAAAAATGTCCAAGTACCGCCAGGAACTAAACCGGCGACGAAATCATTTTCTTCTTTTGAATGTATTATGGCCATTGTTGAATTGAGCGCCGCGCAATAGTCTTTGACCTCATCGAACGTTTTACCCGTTTCTTCAACTACAAAGCATTTGGTTTGAAATTTGCTCCAATTTTCAGGACATTGATCTTCACAGTCTAAAGCTATTGTAAAAACAAAATGAGACCCAGATTTTAGTTCCGTAATTTTCAATAATTGAAATCGGAAATTAAAAATTACGGCTTAATCAAAAATTTCGCGACGATTGCTCAAAGGGAAACGATCGAAATTTAACACTTACATTTCTTTCCGAATTTACCGAATCTCGGCTAAAAATTTTTGAATGAGAAATATTTTAAACTCTTTTCGAAAGCAAATAAAAGTACTCACAATCGCGGCGAATGCATTTCCTAAAATAAATAAAACAATCAAAGTATGTTTACTCTTCATCCTTAAGTATTTAACACTAGAAACTTTTACGAGTGAATTAAATAAGAGCGAGAGTAAAATAATCTCTTCGTGAAGAGTAAAGTTTTGGTTTGCTTCTTAGCTAGAGAGAAACTGTGAGTAAAAGTTTTACTTTCACGCGCTTTATAAATCGCTTCTAACAATTTCGAGTTTTTGAAATTTTAAAAGGAATTTCAGAAGACGACGTCGAAGCTAGAAGCTAGTACTCAATATGATGGTGGTGATGATGGAGAAAGAGGGCAATACACCGGCTAAATTTTAACAAATTACATTGAAATCGGATCCTGTTTACGGCCGCAGTATCGTAGAAAAAGGCGGAGATAAAAATTTTGGCGAAGAGCTTTCTCGCTCGCACTCTCACTGCTTCTTGCAATCTATTTTGGCGCCATTCATTTGCAAATTTATTGTGCCATTTATTAAACGTGTCCGCAAAACTTACGGGGATGCGTTCACTTGTTTTCTCATCCCATTTACCCCCTCTCCTCACATTTTTTTCAATTGATTACCGCACTTTTAATTTTAGATCCGAGTCTCAGTGGACGAGCGATGCCGGCAAATTAATGTTGCACAAATCGATGGGGAAGCTACTGCAAATTTCACTTGATAATTTAAAGGGAATAAAAACGCTTTGTGAGTTTTTCAAGTTAAATCCTTGCGCTGAGCGAAGCTAGTGAAAAACATACATTTTGCATCACATATAATTTTATACTCGCTTTAATCATCGCCGTAGTTTGTCACTTCGAGCGTCGAATTCAAGTACAAAGGAGGCAAAAAAACCATTCATATTTCTCCTCTTTCATCATTATTTCGTGTGTATTTGTGTTCGTGAAAAGAAAAATGATTCGTGGTGCAATATTAATGATTTCACCATTTATACCCGTCAGGCATTTATGTGCAAATTTTTTACTTTCGCCTTCTTTTTGAAATTACGTGAAAAAGCAAAAAAGGAGACAAAAAGCATTGTGTTCGTGAAGATTCTCTCTAGTTAAAGTAATTATTTTAAAATTTTCATTATCACGGATTAAATTAAACCATACCTAATTTCAATGTCTTACAAGTGTGCGCAAAACAGATGGTGAAACCAATTCTTAAATTCATCTAGCACGTCTATAAACAACAAACACACACACCTTAGTTCGAAAACGTGTTGCTATGTGTATTTTTATTTTGCAAATAATCGCGCCTACGTTTTCTTAAAAGCTTGCACAAAAGCATTCAATTATATTTTTCTTTTTGTTTCGTCGCTTTTACATATTTAATTCAAAAAGTTATTTTAAGTATTCATTGCACGCAAAGAATCTATGATGAATTCGTGTAAGTTTTTACACTTCAATACAACCATCACTTGATTTGTGAAGAAAAAATTAAGATCAACGTAACATTTTGTTAAGAAAAAAATGTTTGTTTCGTGCTTTGAATTTCATCCTAGTGCAGTGTGTTACGTGGTAATGATTTAGCTGCGCTGTGTTTTCTTTGCCTTTTTTTCAAATGAAAAAAGTCAAGAATAAAAAATTTAAATTACATATGAAAAATAAGTGGCGTTGCTGAATTTAGTCGTTACTATATATTATAATCAAATTTAAAAATCTAATTTAAATTTTATTTACAAATTTTACTCATCAAGTCGTGAAATCCTAAATTCTAGTTTCTCTTTCGCTTTAAATTAGATTTACAAACACACCATTTACAGAACATTTTCACTTGCATTTCTTTGCGAAGCGACTATTAATTCAACTAGCAGCAAAATGATATTCGCATATTTTAAAAAATAAATTTTCTTAGAAATTGATGCTGTCTTTTGATAAAGAAGTGATGATTAAATTCGACTAATAAAGTGTTGTAAATGAAGCCGACCATTATTTTCGATGAGTTTGAAGTTGCATGTCTGAAGCTCACTAGGTATCACTTGAAAACACTGGTTAATGTCTCAATCATTAACTCAATGAAAAAGAAAAATCAAGGTAAGACAACATAGTTCATTAACTAGTGAAAATAATTAAAACTCCATTTTCAAAAGTAAATGAACTGCTACGCAAAGTCGATCAATTGTTTTCTCGTATTTTCTTTCAGAAAATTAATCCTATACATGAGCGAAAGCTTAGCTGAATAATGTTGATCATGTTTGCCGTAGGTTATAAATATATGTTAAAACCAATTCAATTATTCGATTTTCACAAAAAGACATTTTCGACTTTACATTACATGTGTCGATCGTTTTGAAAATTCAAAAAATTTTGCCTCAAGCGTTTCGATTGTGCCGCACGTAATATTTATTATTTCTTTTGAAAATACTTTTACTGTTTATATAATGCGAATTTAGTACCAAACTGCAAAAATAAATGGCACACAACATTTTCTTAATTATAAGTTATTGTAAAATAGTAATAATTCATCGAAATATAGGTGAAATTTCACTGTCGAGTGAGGCGACACGAAAACACTCGAGACATTTTCCAAAGAAAGTAAGTTCAAATTTTCTTTGAAGTAAAGTTTGAAGTTTTCAGAAACACTTTCATATTGCTTTTTCAAAAAGTTAGAATAATTTATTTGTTCACAACAAGCAATTAACCTTTGAATAAAGCAAATTTTTGCTTTTACAACAAAGTGGTTATATTTCGAGCGTCTCTCCGCTCTTCATCAGATCGCACATGTATCTGACCGATGCCTTGTGTAAGACGTACTGAGAAGTAGTAAAAGGGGGGCTGGGTGAGACTAAGTTTCGACATGCAATGATTTCCATTACTCTAATGAAAAATAGATGTGAATATTTAAATTTCTGAACTTGTGATTTATTTATTTACAATTGGCATTTAAAGTTACTGGAGTGTCGGTCAGTCTTAAACTTTCGTTTACCACTTCAACCGTTTTTGTTTATGGTGTAGTGTTTGGTTACATGCCTAAAAATTTGCTTTATTCAAAGGTTGATTGCTTATTGTGAACAAATAAATTATTCTAAAGTTTGAAAAAATCGTCTTACATGAGAAGCGAGAACATTATGTGAAAATCGGTGAAAAATTAAAACTTTTAATCGCCATTGTGGTTGCTTGTGAACAAACGTAAGGTAAAATTGAATAAACTATTTTTTCGCTTTTTCAAATTCAAAATGCTTAATTTATTACGAGTCGCGAATGAAAGGAGCAAACTGGCTAGCCTTAGTGAACTGAATCGTGTCTTGGCAATAAGCGTCAATTAACTTTTGCTCTACCTGTTAACATTGTTTACATATTTTAAAGTTAATTTAAGTGTTCATAACTCGAAGACGTTTTTTGAAGCTGCAAAAACTAAGTTTGTTTCTAGCATAAGAGCGAAGACAAAAACGAAATGAATTGTGCAATTAAAATTGATGAACAGGGTCAAAAGTGAAAGTCGTTTGCCTTGCGTTGTCTACGAATTACGCTTCTGTGTGTCTGCACAGTGACCGAAGCGAAAAAAGTATAAAAAAGTTTACACTTCTTAAGCCTACCTCTTGACTTGTTTCAGCCATAAGCTTTTTTGCAGAAATACTCAAAGTCTAGTGACTCTTGTGTTTCTGCTCACTTGAAAGCAAAAGCCACCCTTTTTTGATGAGTGAATACGAGTAGGACCTCTCCTTTTGAAATCCAAACTGAAACACTTTTCACGTAAATTTATAAGATTTTCAAAACGGCGGCGAGTTTCTTTCAAAAAATTAATTTTCTAAAAGGCGAATGAAAAGGAAACTTTCGCTGCACTGGCCCTGGGCGAGAAAAATGAAGTTTTATGTTGCTTATGAGTAGCTGCTTCTTCTTCTGCTTCTTTTGCTCGTCTTCACTGTCTTTGCTTTTCAAGACAACATATAGTCAAGTACTTTACACAAGAATATATGATTGATGGCCAGTTCAAAACGTAGACGTCTAGCGTAGACTTGACAAGATCAATGTGAGTTGAAATATTACTTGTCTCTCTCCTGCTCTGGCTGTGCATAATATATCTACCTTGTTATAATCATCGCTTACCAAACGTAAACAAACATTTGTTCAAATATCATAAACATGTTTACGAAAAGCACAACAGTTTTACAAAAAGACTAACGAGTAAGGTGATTTGTTAGAATGTTTGTGCAAGAAGAAAGATGAAAATAATGAAAAAGCCTCAGCAAAAATTTTTCGCTTCATCTCATTTGACATAAGCTGAAAGTTAAAATATGTTTCCGAGGGCAAAAGAGTAAAAGAGTCAAATTTTTTTACTCTGAAATATGAAAAGTCATGATTATGCGAAAGCTTTAAAAAAAATATTAACGCATGAGAAATCTCAATTTATAAATTAATTTTAAATTAAGCTCTTAAAAATAAAGCGTGTAGACTAACTGTGCGTTTCGCTTTTTAAAAATTTATTTTCTTTGAGAAAAAAATGATCACTTTTTTCAATGGAAAGTAATTTATTTCCAAGTATCTGTGGCGTATAAAAAAGAAGAAATATTATGTATCAGTGTCTTAATAAGACACGATTTGCGGTGAGAAAAATTTAATTTAAATCTGAGAATCGTCTCAGAAGTGAGTACTTTTCTCCATCTCACTTATCTCAATTGACTAACTAATCGTTTCTATTTCACCTGTTTTAATTTGAATACGATTCATTTGAAATTGAAAGGCGTTTAAAAAAGATGTAAAAACGAGGAAAGTTGAACGATTTCGACGAATAAGTAAGAGAAACTAGTTAAACATCATTTTATTCCATGGTGTCTGTGATTATAGTTTATTTAGAAAGCATTTTCATCATTATCTCTTTGAGAACTCATAATCCTTTCTAATAAAATATAATCATTATTTAGATTTTCGCGTCATTTCGATGTTTTCGAGCGAAAATCAATTCATAAGACTTCGCAGATGTGCAATAAAAGTAAGATAAGATTCTGAGACAATTTTGAGGAGTGAATTTCCAAGAAAAATTTTGTAATAAAATAGTTTGATCATACCTAAATTGCTAAAACCAAATTAAAAAGTTTATTCGCGAGAGTCGAGTTTTTCATATTATCTTGATGAAACAATGTGTTGAAAGATTATACTAGTCGCTTATTTTCCTTCAAGAGTATTTTCGCCTGAGAAGAAAGTTGCGTAAAAGCTTAATGATCTCATTCACTTAAGATAAAAGGCTTTTTGCGCAAGAAAATAGAGATGAAAAGGAATTTTGAAGAAAAAATCTTTGAAATGTTTTCATGTTTAACAAAGACAGTAATCTTTGTTTGATGAAAAGGCACGGAAAATTGGTTGAATAATAGTATTTTCAAATTAACTTGTGTTTTGTTCAAGCTTTAAAAAATAATTTTGAAATGATAAAATAAGAAATTACGCCTCCGTCATTTACCTAATAGCCACTTTTTCGTAGGAAGTGACGTACAAAGCTAATATATTTTAATTTGGTTACATCGATCGCAAAAAATAAGATTGATAGCGTTCAGTTTTTACTTAGAAATGAGCAAATGATTTCAAAGCAGTAATTACGTAGTAGACAAAAACACTTTAAAGAAACTATTCACGAGTTTTTTTACAGTAGTCATGTTTTTAAATATTTGTCCCTGAATAAAAGCTGCTTTTCAAAATTCAAAGTTTTTTTCTCAAAAGGCAAATCCGCTTAGAGCAAATGCGATTCTTGCACAAATCGAGTGAAATTAACGAATAAACAAACAATGAAAAAAAGTTTTGAAAACTTTTTCGCCAACACATCTTTTTGAAAGCGAGAATCAAAATTATAAAATTTTGACACTTCAGGTGAACAAAATGAGAAATTTTTATTATTGATTTAAAGCTGCTTAAAAAAGAAATAATCGAAAAGAAAAATTAATGAAAAATTGAGAAAATGAAATTTTAGGAAAACGAACGCTCGCAGAGTGAGCGACCTCAATACGAGCGAAATGAGATGTCGCTGCCGTACGGAGCAATTTGATAAACAATCGAAAAATTGAACAAATTAACGAATGATTAGAGTGACGCTCGAATTGCGATCCACAGATTGAAGGCCACTCGATTGACGGTCGTCGAAAGACGAAAACAAAGCGGAAAATGTCTACACTTTTGAGAGGAGTGTTCATTGTGGGCGCGAAACGAACCGCATTCGGCGCGTTCGGCGGTAAACTGAAAGACACCACTTCGGTGCATTTGGGAGAAGCTGCGGCGAAAGCCGCATTACAGGCCGCGAACGTAACGCCCGATTTGGTCGACTCTGTGGTCGTCGGCAATGTCGGCCAAAGCTCGGCTATAAACGGACCTTACATTTCGCGGCATGTCGCGTTGCGTGCAGGCGTACCGAATCATGTTCCCTGCCTGACTGTTAATCGCCTGTGTGGTTCCGGGTTTCAAGCGATGGTCACTGGTGCACAGGACATTTGTTTGCGCGATTCGGAAATCGCTTTAACCGTCGGTAGCGAGAATATGAGTGAGGCACCGTTTTTAATTCGAGGCTCACGATTTGGTGTTAAATTTTCTCAAACGCCTCAGATTGAATGTTCTTTGTGGTCAACTCTAACCGACCATCACGTTAAAATGCCGATGGGTATTACAGCTGAAAATCTGGCTGAAAAATATAATATTACGCGCGAAGAGTGCGATAAGTTTGCATTACGATCGCAGCAAAATTGGAAAAAAGCGAATGACAACGGTTATTTCAATGAAGAAATGGCACCGATTCTCTTCAAAAATCGCAAAACAGGCGCTGACGAGCCATTCAATGTCGATGAGCATCCAAAGCCTAATACAACTCTTGAAACATTGGCGAAGTTACCTCCTGTGTTTAAAAAGAACGGTACCGTCACAGCTGGTAACGCGTCTGGTGTATGCGATGGTGCCGGTGCAGTTGTTTTAGCGAGTGAAGAAGCTGTCACAAAACATCATTTGAAACCATTAGCACGACTGGTAGGATATAGTATAGTGGGATGCGATCCAACCATTATGGGCATTGGACCGGTGCCCGCTATTAGAAAGCTTTGTGAACGAACGGGTATTTCTCTTGGCAATATCGACATTATTGACGTGAATGAGGCTTTCGCTCCGCAAACGCTTGCAGTCTTTAAAGATCTTGATGTCAACGAAAATAAAACCAATGTTTGCGGTGGTGCAATCGCTTTAGGCCATCCTGTTGGAGCTTCAGGATCAAGAATAACCGCTAATCTTGTTCATGAATTGCGACGACGCAAAGCAAAGTATGCCATAGGTGCAGCATGCATTGGTGGTGGACAGGGCATCGCTGTTCTACTTGAAAATATATAAATTTT
>NCKU01004754.1:0-11583 GCA_003675995.1 Dinothrombium tinctorium
AGGAACTGAGAAGGAAATTGAGTGTGAAATACTATTGGAAAAAATGGGTTGTAGGCAGCTATGATGAAGTGGTTGGTTGTTCTTGTCATGCATCTTTCAAAAGCTCGAATTCATTCTTTAAGTACAGAACAGCAAATCGAAATTATTTCGCTGGTTTCTTGAGAGAAGGAATCGAAACAATTGGTAGCTTAATAAATGAGAACTTCAATAACATAGACTACGATGTGGTAAAAAATTACGGTAACTCAGGATGCTCGGGCATCTATAATCATTGTTACCACTTAGTCGATTATGTCTCAAGAATATTGCCAAAYTTTTCTTCATATTGTGTACAGGATGGTTATAATCTTCACCTTGCAAGTCCTCTCGAAAATCGTTTTCTTATTTATATATCATATCGTCGAAATTTTTGGTATTTTAAAGGCCACAGAGTTTATTTCTCGCAAGAGAAATGTCTGTCTCAGTGCAAAACGGTATGGTTGATTGTTGTTTAAAGCATTTATCTATTATTAAAGTGACTCGCTTATTCATTTGGTCGCATGAATTCTTTTAAAATTAAAATATTTTTTTCTTCAATGTGTAACATTTTATATGCTTTATTAATTTTACATGTAATAGTTTTCCGAAACAAACTTTTTTAAAAATGAAACGAGAAACTATTAAGAGTCACTTTGTATACCAACTTTCTTTCTTGTTAATTTTCAATAAAATTTTCCGATTCTCGCATTTATTTCAAAAGTAGAAAAAAAAAGTTTTTTTATATTCGAAATTTTTTTGCGAAACTGTGAATAATTCTTTTGCTAAAAACAAACTTAAAATCACGTTATCTAAAGCGAAGCAACGAGAAAAAACGATCCTCAAATACGCGCCATTGCTTGTAAATCAATTCTCTCAACTCTAAGTTACTAAAGACATTTCAAGGGTTAAGGTAGAAGACAATTTTGCTAAATATCAAAGAATTTTTAAAAACATTCAAGTAGAAATTGCATATTGAGATTCAAACTTTAAAAATTTTTTACATTGAATACAAATTTATAAAATTAAATTAATAATTTAGAATTATTACACAGCAAAACCTCTATGACGCTGGCACCGTTATCAACGGACACAAAGATAAAATGTCAAAGGCAAATTACAGCTGCCCTCTCTAATACAGCTACATCATTTTAAAAGTAAGACTTTTGACCTTTCTAGAAATGTTTCACTAAATATTTATAAAATTAGTTTTTATTATAAATGCTTGCTTAAACAAGTGATCGCATTTGTTAATAATTTAAAATTATTTTAAAACCTTTAAAATATGATAGCTTCTACTGAGTGTTAAATGAAATTATGAGATATTTAGAAGCTTACTCTGAGTTTCTCAAAATACAAGCAACCGAAACTTCATTCTCAGTTGAAATATATTGAGTCAATTTTTATATTTTATTTTCTAATTTGAATGCATATAGCATTTGTAACTTTAACGTCATCGGTGATCAGATTTGTTGATACAATAAAATTTATAAATTTAATTTAAATTTCAGTTGGTTAAAATATTGATTATGAACATTGCAATAATGAGTATATAGACCGAACAATCAACGATGAATTGGTATTTTGCTATGTATGAAGATAATCTAACTTAATTGGATACCATAAAAAATTTTTGTGAAATTAAAATGACGAGTTATTCATGGGATCTACAGCAAAAATAATCCGATAACTGTAGATAAATGTACGTTGCGAATAGTTTTCGATGATAACGAGTGATTACATTTCACGATTCCAGATATAATTTAAGAAGAGTCAAATGCAGGTAGATCTTAGATTGAAGAAAGCGGCTTCATTTGCCCTAAGGTCTTCGTAATAACAGAAATACTTATATTTTTTATAGTGAATTAACGCCATAATATTAAAGCGGCATCGCAAGCGCCATCCAAATGCTGAAAAATAAAGCAAAAAAAGTTAACATTAAGTCTATGGCGAAAATTATTTAAATTATAAAAATACGTAATGAATACTTACCGCGTATTAATACCTTATTTTAACAAGTTTCTAATCCTCGTTGATATTCTACAATAACCTTCGATGTACGACTACACAATCGAAAGTTAATCAATGTATTTTGTTAAAAGCTGTCAAATTGGAATACTTACTTTTGTATATATACTGGGCGAATTTCGCCAATAAATCAACAAGTTCTCACTGATCAAACAGTGACTCGAAGTGGTATTTAGCGTGCATCCCGCATACACCACATACGCTGTCAATACGACAGAGAGAAGTCCTACTTTTCTGAAGTAAGTGCTCCCGGTATTGAAACAATACCTCCATCCACCACCTCAATCACCCTTCTCTCCACTCTGTCCGGCCCGTTTGACGGCGAAGCTCTCGGCGACCGTCTCACTTGGCGCAGTCGACAGGATCCCAGCTTAACCCGTACTGTTCCTCTACAGTGGATAACTGGGAAACATCATCGCCGGACAACCGTCCTATATCTCCCGAAGTGGAACTGGTGAGCGAGGACGAAGGGACGACCGAATCACCACAGTTGGTTCCCGAACAGGACGCAACGCCAACAACAACGATCGAAAGGGTCTACGACCCCGACCTAACACCAATACCACCTGGCCTTTCAAGAAGCCAACGAAAGAACTGGCTACGAAAACAGCAAGAGAAACAGGCTATTGATCGAAGGAAGGAAACAGGTGAGACGTCAAGGGCCGAAATAACAAAATTAGCAAGGAAGTCTCGGCAAAAGGCAGCGAAGTCGCAGAGGACTTTCAAGCACGCAATCAACGAAGCGCGGAACGCTTTCGAGAGAGAAAAACAAGAATACCAACGGGCAAAGCGAACCGCGACGTGTGAAGCTGACACCTGGAGACTCCCCAACGCCAACCGAACAAGAAGCCGCCAGCTTTTAACACAGGCCGATAAGTTGGCAGAACGGTCACTCATCTGCAAAAGGGCCGCAGAAAATCGACGCGGAAACAACCCCTCAGAAGACGTCGGCGAATATAGTTATAAAGATATTGTAGACCACCGAAATACTTACTTGTACACAAATAAATTTAAAAAGTGAATAAAAAAACTTAAAAAAAGGAAAACCATGCCGCGTAATAACCGCCAAAGAACACCAACACCGCCACCAACCCTTACCCCAGAATCAACTCAAACATTGCACGCGCCAATACTAAATCAACCAACGCCAAATCATCAGCAATTAGACAAGTATGGTGGTAAGGACGACAACGTCAAAATACAAACATGGCTAAAGTTATACGAGGTTCATTCCCTTGGACTACCCGACTCCGCAAAAATCAAAAACTTAATGTACTCATTAAAGGGCGCCGCACTCGAATGGTTTGGCGACGAAGTCGCACCATCCATACATTCACTATCATGGCAAGATGTCCAAACCAAAATCATCCAACGATTCGGAATCTCAACAGCCACCCCACTCATCGACGCTCAACGGCGATTCCTTCGACGAAACGAATCAATCGAGGAATATTACAAAGACAAGATGGGTCTCTTAAGACAAACCAGCCTTTCCGAGTACGAGATGGTTCAGCAGCTCACCGAAGGCCTACCCATCGAGTGGAAACTCACGATGACAGGAGCACGACCACGCACACCTAATGCATGGGTTGAGGTGGCTCTACAGCTGGAAAGTCACTTCAAGCAACAGCAGAAGCAACAGTCCTTTAAAAACAAGCATCGTACCGAAAGAACCTTGGTCGCAGTTGAACGAAATAAGAACAACAAACCACACAGCCCCTGTCGCTTTTGTCTTCAACGAGGGCAAACCGTTTATCATTGGCACAGTGATTGCCCATTCAACACCAAACGAAACAAAAACAGAGATAACCCTCGTACGGAAGAACCAACGCCTTCATCACTTCGCAATGAGGTGACTTTAAACTAAAGGAGCGACCAATCTTCAAACTCATCGATTTCACTATCCTCATCAATCAACACCCTGCAAAGGCCTTCATCGACACTGGAAGTACCATCAGTGTCATGTCACAACAAACTCAACGTAGCCTAGGCCTAAAAATCATCCCACATTCATCAATATTCATCAATCAGGCCGACGGCCAGACCCGAAGCATTGGTCGCGTCAAAGCAAATATTTCCATTAAACAAATCACCCACCAGTGTGAATTCCACGTCATTCAGAACTTCCAATACCCCATATTGGTTGGACTCGATATTGGTCAACAATTTGGCCTTAAAATAGACCTCAAATCAAGAAGAGCATCAATGACCATCTTGGAACAACCGCTCAAAACTATTCTCACCATGAAACCTACACAATCACAACAACTCAAACAACTACTGCAAGCACACAAAAATGTCTTTAGTCAGGACGGAATGGACATTGGTCGAATATCGATAGCAAAACACAAGATTGCAACCATCGAGCACCCACCAATACAACTCCGCGCGTACAGAAGACCACAGCACGAGTACGACGAAATCAAACGACAAGTCGAACAACTCAAAGCAATGAATCTAGTACGAGACAGCGAAAGCCCATGGGCATTCCCAGTTACCCTTGTCCCAAAGAAAGATGGGAGAAAACGCCTTTGTATTGACTTTCGCAAACTCAACACCATAACCATTGACGACAAAATGCCTCTACCAAGGATAGACGACGTCATCGACAGACTCCGGAACGCCAAATACTTCACAACCCTCGACGTCGCTTGGGGATATTGGCACATCGAGATGGATCCAAGTAGTATCAAAAAGACGGCATTCGTGACAAACGAAGGTCATTATGAGTGGCTTGTGATGCCATTTGGCTTGAAGAACGCACCAGCAACATTCCAGCGAATTATCCAACGTGTGCTCGGTTCTCTCCTTTACACCGGAGTCATAAGCTACTTGGACGATATCATCATCTATTCATCAACGTTTGAGGAACACCTAAAGCTACTAAGTTGTGTTTTCAACAAACTCCAAGAACACAACATTAAACTCAAGCTATCCAAATGCCACTTCCTCAAAGAAGAAGTCGAATATCTCGGGCACGTCATCAGTCACAACAGAGTCAAGCCATCTCCAACAAAGACAGACGCCGTTAAGAAATTCCCAGTCCCAGATACACTCCACCGTGTGCGACAATTCTTAGGACTCGCGAACTATTACCGACGTTTCATACCAAACTTCACAGCAATCGCAAAACCACTAACACTGTTAACTCACAAAAACGTACCATTTCATTGGCACCAGGAACAGCAACAAGCATTTGAAACGCTTAAAGAAAAATTAACATCCCAACCAGTACTCACACTTTACGATCCTCAAAAGGAGTGCCACCTCTACACCGATGCCTCGAAGTTAGGAATCGGGGCAACACTAACTCAATCTGACGAACAAGGAAATGACCATCCAATAGCCTACTTTTCAAAGCGACTTAACGAACATCAAGCAAACTATTCAGCATCTGAACTCGAGTGCCTTGCTGTAGTTAAATCAGTCGAACACTTTGAAGTATATCTTAGTAGGCATTTCAAAATCTTCACAGACCACAACGCACTAAGATGGTTACTGACATTGAAAAACGCAAAAGGAAAACTCCACCGCTGGTCAATCAAACTCAGCACCCACTCGTTCGAAATAATACATCGTGCCGGCAAAAATCAGCAACATGTCGACGCTCTATCAAGATCACCGATAATGCTCCACTTAACACCAGAAGAACTAAGGCAATACCAACAAACTGAAAAACCGAACTTTATCGACAAACCGATCGTTACCAATGGACTAATTATGGTCAGACACAACAAACTCAACAAGGCATACGTCCCACAAACACTGAGATCAAAGCTACTAAACAAGTTTCATGAAAACCACGGTCATCCTGGGAAACGAAAAACTATTAAGCTTATCTCAGACTACTACTGGTGGCCCGATATCATCAACGACATAAAGAAGCACGTGGACTCATGCAGAAACTGTCAACTCGTGAAAACACGCCACACTCCGAGATATGGACAGTATATCACACCAGATCACGACTTACAACCCAACGATTTATGGGGAATAGACACCATCGTCATGGGTCCTGCCGCCAATAAAACCCGCCATAAATATATTCAAGTTATTATCGACCACTTCTCACGATACGTTTGGGCATTCCCCACTGCATCAAATTCATCAGCAGCTATCGTTACGATCCTTAACGGACTTATAAAATCTGGCATTAAACCGGAACGAATATTGACTGATTGCCACAAGAACTTCTCCAGCAGTACTCTAAATCAATTTCTAAAAAAGTACAACATCCGTCACTCATACTCAACACCCTATCATCCGCAAACCAATGGCATCGTGGAGAAAGTTAACGGCACAATTATAACCAAACTTCGTGCAAGCCTTTTAGACAATCCAAAAAGAAAGTGGTCAACGCTTTTGACTGATGTTACGAAATCATATAATAACACACCGCACGATATCACTGGCTTCAGCCCGCAGTTCCTGCACTTCGGTCAAGAGGAAATCCCATCTTTCGCATCACCGAACGACATAGAAACTGCAAGACAAATAGCCAGAAAACGAACAAGAGAGCATCAGGAGAAGCGAAAGGAAATTCACAACAAGCACAATCCATCTCCATTTCAAGTTGGCGACAAAGTGGTTCGTGAGACACCATCTAATCATCCGGCATCTAATAAACTTTCGCCGAAGTTCACTGGACCCTATCTGATTATTAAACGGATAACGGACGTGACATACGACATTGCCGAGAACCTCTCCGGTGAAACGAAAAGGGCACATGCCTCACAGCTCCGAAAGTTTCTCGCCCGGCAACAAACTCAACAACCCGGGGAGGATAAAGCGGCATCGCAAGCGCCATCCAAATGCTGAAAAATAAAGCAAAAAAAAGTTAACATTAAGTCTATGGCGAAAATTATTTAAATTATAAAAATACGTAATGAATACTTACCGCGTATTAATACCTTATTTTAACAAGTTTCTAATCCTCGTTGATATTCTACAATAACCTTCGATGTACGACTACACAATCGAAAGTTAATCAATGTATTTTGTTAAAAGCTGTCAAATTGGAATACTTACTTTTGTATATATACTGGGCGAATTTCGCCAATAAATCAACAAGTTCTCACTGATCAAACAGTGACTCGAAGTGGTATTTAGCGTGCATCCCGCATACACCACATACGCTGTCAATACGACCGAGAGAAGTCCTACTTTTCTGAAGTAAGTGCTCCCGGTATTGAAACAATACCTCCATCCACCACCTCAATCACCCTTCTCCCCACTCTGTCCGGCCCGTTTGACGGCGAAGCTCTCGGCGACCGTCTCAATATAAATAAAACTATGTATTGAAATCGCTATTTTTTACTCTCAATTTGAATCAAATTCACACATTTCACAGTTTCCTTTTTGTTTAAGGGTTTACAAAGCACGCTAAAGGCATAATCGAAGACCAATTTTTGAACCATTTGGCCGATAACCTCTTTATATTACATTTTCAATGCTTTCTTTAATTCTTTGCTATTTGAATAAAAACAAGTCTTAATACAGCGATGTTTTTGAAAATTTATCCGAAAACATTTGAATCAACTCTAAAAGAATGATGTCACTCTCAGGATTTGGTTTAATAATGACCTTGATCGCAAACATCCTTGTGGTGATCACGATAATTATCATGATGACCATTGTGTGCATGATTTTAATGACTGACTGATTGCACATTAGTGTGACTATATCCGTGTTCATCTGGTCCATTGTAAATAGCAGCTGCACTATCTAAATGACGTCGGATGTATTGTTTTCAGGTAGCGATAAGCTTTCATAGATCATTTTTAATATAAATACAGCTTATAATAATTTAATTTCTCATACTTTTTCAATTGAGTTTGATTTCTAATCAAGTAAATTGTTAAAAAGTTTTCTATATAATGTTCGCAATGTTACATTGCTTTCTGCCTTATGTTTGATTTCTTATTCTTAAGCTACTGCAAAGCTCTTAATGCCGATTCATTTGCTAATATTGTTTAACCAAAAATTGAGAATAATCCACTAATCGATCCTTTGAAGTTACCAGAGCGAAAGATTGGTTTCGATTTTGACGTTAGTTTGTTTAAGTTTGAATTTGGAGCGAAATTAGAAAATGTGAACGTTACTGGGTTGAAAAATTGCACCAACTTGGCTTTGTGACCAAAGAGCAGATTGGAAATGTTACGAGAGTATCCATGCGCTTAGGTGCTGAACATCTTTTTCATGTAACAGGTTCGGTTACATTAGGTGGTTTTGGGCCTCAAGTTGTGTATAGAAGGGGAATAGGACAGGTAGAAGTAGATGTGACCCTTATGTCCGGAAAGCCAAAATTACGAATTACGGTTGATTACAACTCGTTCGAATTGGAAATAGACGGTAGTGGTGTCTTTTTAAAAAGAGTTTCAAACAATCACAGTCATTCGATGTGTGACAAGAATTTACGACAAATCGTTTACGAAAAAAGTAGTTAAATACGTCGTTAATCGCGTGCTATAACGTTCATTACCGAACGTTCGCCTGATCCCATAAATTTTACATTTTTGAAATATTTTTTAAATTCAACAATTGAATAGAGTTGCGTTCAAAACTTTAACAGTTAAACAACACATAAAAGTACAGTCAGGCTTCTATAAAGTAAATAAGGAATGTGAAAAGTTCGTTTTACTTTATGAAATTTACTTTATACAATTGCATAAAAAATAAATAACTACTAAACAATTTTTGCAAAAACTAAATAATGTTATTTTCATTACTGAGAGCTTTTTAGTTTCTTTTTTGACGATAACATCTTTAATTTGTTATATAATAGTCGATTTACCTTCGGGTAAAAGTCAAGTTTATGTGCTTAAATGAAATAAAAATATAATTGAACACTTTTCTTTACTAATTTTGTGACGAGGATTTCAAATCTGTAATAAGTTTTTGCCGACAATTTTCCACACAAAATTTAGGTGAGGTTAAACTAGGCTAGGGTAGGTTAGGTTACGATTTTGGTCCCTATGCACGTTTATTAAAATCATAACCTAACATGATCTAACCTAGCCTAGCCTATCACCATCCCTCACTTTTTAACGGAAGGTTGTCGCCAAAAACTAATTACAGATTTTGAGTCCGCACCAAAATTAGTAAAGAAAAATGTTCAAAGTGTTTTTTCGTTTGAGAATATAAACTTGATTTTTACCACCTTTTTGCTCATTTGTATATTTTAAGTTTACATTTAAAGAAATTAACACTAAAACTGCAATCTGGTAACTTGAGCACTTAAAAACAAACTGAATTTTAACTCTACTTAAAGCAAAAATATGTTTAATGTTTATACTAATTGGATCAATTGACGCATTTTGTGCAATTTAAGTGTGAGAACGCTATAAGTTTGCAGAATTTCATTTTATGAGTGATGATAATAATAGTATTTAAATTTTTAATTTTACAACGGTTTTTACTTTGTGGGAGCTTACTTTAAAAAGGTCTGACTGTATTGTAACTTTTCACTCAATAAACATTTTTAACATAACTTGTTACGAAAATTGTTAAATGTTCAATTTGCTATTGCGTTTTGCAAGAATCATAAAGTTTTTTCTTCTCACTTGTTTATTAATAAATTGTAGATTTTTTAATTTTGATAAAGTTTAATTAAATATTTTTAAATGTTGTGTAAAGATATGAGCTGCAGATCTCAATTACATTTATTTTTTAAATTAGAAATTCGAGTGATGACATTTATTTAATCAAGCCGAAATGTTTTCTGTATTTTGAGTGTATTTTTGTTCCGGATCACTTCTTTTTATAACAAAATCCGAAACCGCTTCCTGATTGAAAATGTTTCATTTGCAAGAATGTGTAAACTTAAAAATGAAGCCGCAGTTTACACAAAAATATCAAATTATGTGGACCAAATTCATTATTGTGAAAACATAATTTTTAATGTATTTTTATTTATTTTTTATTTGTTAGATAAAACGTTGCACCATGCGGTGAACGCCACAACCTGTTCAATGCATTAACGCGCGTTAACTTTACAATATGTTGTGCTACAATATTAAACGAAAAAAGAGAAAAAAAATGTAATAAAGCAAAAATTAAATGTTTAAATTCAATTCAGTAAAGAAACTAAAAAAAACTTTTTTCTTTATTGGTTTACCTAAATTTTTTAATTTAACTCTTTGTGCACTTCTTACTTTTTATCCTTTTAAAAATGAATCTTAATTTACAATATTCTTTCGAAATTATTTCAAAAAACTTTTTTGCTATATTCTTGTGAAAAAAATTATTTTCTGATAAATTTTTTCATTTTAAGTTAAATAACAAATCACTAAAAATTTAATAAGTACAATAGTTTTATGAAAGCATTTGGTTTAATAATGACCTTGATCGCAAACATCCTTGTGGTGACCAGGGTTATTCTCATGATGACTAGTGTGTCCATTATGTCCGTGACTGACTGATTGCATATGACTGTGACTACGTCCGTGTTGATCTGGTTCATCGTACATAACAGCAACACTATCTAAATTACCAGTGCCCAGTTCATTTATATCGCCGGAAAGCCTCCTTTATCCGCAACATATTCACCTACTCGAACTTTTCCATCGACGTCGTGTAATCCGTAAGCTCCTTCCGCATGTGATTTGCCACCATGTTCTTTGCGAAAGTTTGACGCACCTTTCTTTTCTTTAATTTCATAGCTGAAAGCGTAGGTACCCCAAACATCTTGCTTACAGAATGTGTGACTATGGGGTCCATCGGCAAATTCACTGCTCACTGGGAATAATTGATTGCGAATATTGATGCTCATATAACAACCACTGCATCACAATTCATATTGATAAGAAATTTGAACAAATTCAGCTCAGCTTATTCAAAAACAGTTTTAAAATTTGATTTTACTCTACTGTACTCGGTAAAATAGCCGTTTATATAGCAAGTTTTATATAAAATTGCGCTCGAGCGTGCTTAAGGCGGTGGCGATTTCACTTTTTTCCAACAATTTTCAACACCATTAACTAATTTTTGATTATTTAAGTGAAAATGTGCGTGTGCACCAGTAGTATAGTTTGAATTGGATACAAACAAAGGGGCGGGGCTTACTAATCCCTTCCACGTGTATGGGCGTGGCTTACTAATCCTTTCCACGTGTAGTGAACTGTCAAAAGGTCAATGACGTCATGACGTCATGAGCTCAGTCTCACACCTGTCTCTCGCGGATTAACTCATCGAAAATGACAGCCGCTTGCCCTAATCGGATTATCGTTCACTGAACATGACGTCATAATTTGAAATCATGTGTTTTGCTTGTTTACATGACGTCATCACAAAAGCTTTGTATAAATGACGTCGGAGTGCGACTCATTGTTTTATAGGTTTCAAAAATAGTGACTAATGTTTAAAATATTTTATTTACGTCATCAAATGAAAATTTACAAATAAAGTTTATAAAATTTTGGAATGATTTCGAAGAAATTATTGATGTTCTTTTGAGTAAACCAATAGCGCCAATGTGTATAAGCTCTTTTGTATTCATATAATCGGCAACCATAAAATTACTATCGAAGCCAAAATATTTTG
>NCKU01004755.1:0-11583 GCA_003675995.1 Dinothrombium tinctorium
ATTATAAAATCGAAAGTTTTCGTTAAAAATCTAAATAGCAAAAAATTTGTGCTAGAAGAGATGCCGTTTACTTTCGACAAACCTGAGTTGAAGCTGACAGCTGCTTTATCTTCAAAAACAAAAAGCCACACAAAAATCATTGTCACAGCAAAATTTAAAAATCCTCTGAAGATTAGCTTGACAAATTGCAAAATTAAAATTGGAGGCACACGTACCGATTCAATAACTTATCCGATAAAAGATTTTCATCCTCTTATGACCAAACGAATTCAAATTCCAATTTCTTACGAAAATGATTTGAATAGAGAAGTAATTACAGTGTCCCTTCTCACTAAGCAACTCGACAAAGTTACAAGTCAAATTATTTTGCCTACAACTACACATGTGGATGGACGAAAATTATCATAATGAACCATTCCTTCAGGTTGTTCATCACTTGAAATACTTTTTTAAATTTACTAGATATTTGTGAAAGAAACTAACAAAGGATGTAAGACTTGAAAATAAAATAATAAACGCATATGCCTCACTTTGAGTTGATACTCTTTTGTCCATTGTAATACAAATAAAAAAACTTGTTTGCAAGAACATTTAACGATTTTGCAAAATGATTTAACAATGGACAATTGAAATCAATGTTAATTTCATTAGTGGTGGAAACGGAATGAAAATTGAAATCCCAAACCCACCCGTAAGCCAATAGGCTATCCTATCCCATCCCATTCCGTAAATCCCGTTAATCCCGTCCCACGAGTTTAATGCGTCATTCGTTGAACTCTTTAAACGATGATAGCTATATAGTTTAGATACAATACAATGGAAATGTGCCACTGATTGCAACGAATTTCATTCCCATCTCAATACAATTATTAAAAAATTTTCAAAAGGTCATATCATCATTAACCATTTCCACGTAATTCCTTTGCATTTCTTAATACGATTATTTCCATGTCCCGTTTTCCCCTCTAGTTGTCATCATAACATAAGCTTATTTTTACACAGTGATTTCTTTTTAAAATCATTAATCACGTTAAATTGCGAAATAAATAATTTTTTTATCACTTTGTTCAACTTAAATATCTTTTCCTCATATTGAGGGGCAATAGAAATTTGTAAATTTTAAATTGTTTTCACCTTTCTATTGCCGATCTTATTTTTTGACCTTACTTCGAAAACAAAAAATCAGGGGTCTTGCACAATTGAATAGATTTATTAAGAAAGGATGTATCGCATGTTGTTTATGATTGTTAGATAAACCTTTTCTTCATAAATCTATGCAATGGTATGGAAGATCATTTTTTGTTTGACTGACCGAAAGTTATTCGGCTTTATATTGGTTGCGTTTTAATTCACACACCCTGTATCTCTGTTAATTTAGTCTTTAAAATTACATCATGAGTTTAATTTCCTCAAAACTTCAGTCTTCGTGAATCTCTTAAATAGTTATGTTGAATCACATTACATACCTTTATGGTTACTTCTTTTAAGGAGATTGCTCGAAATATTAAGTTGAATTTAGTAATTAAAATTTATTTATTTCACAAATTAATGTGATTAACGATTTTATAAAGAAATCACTGTGTAAAAATAAGTTTATGTTATGATGAGAATGCTTAACATTGTGTCAAACGTTTACTATTAAATCATTTTGCAAAAATCGTTAAATTTTCTTGCGAACGAAGAGCGCAATATCTCCCGCCGTTAAATGATTCTACAAAACCTTTAAATGAATGCAATTTGACTTTGAATTAATTGCGATTGTCAGGTGACCATGCTGCCGGCCGAAACCGAGGGTGGCGTGTTTTTTCAAATATTGCTGTTCGGAACAAAGCTTTAAAAAAAGTGAGGCATTGTAAACCAAACAATCTTTGGTAAATGTGTAAGTTATTTTTCATTTTTCAATACAAGCTATCAAATTTACGAATCACCCTTGACACAAAAAGTTTGACAGCAATAAACATACTCTGTTACAAAATTTTAACTTTTTTGTGTAGGGAGCAGTACACAAAGTGAGTAAAAATTTTCGATGATTTTTTAAAACATTTGTCGCAAAAGGATAAAATAAAAATCAAACAAATCAGTATTTTATTGCTTACAATAATGCCAGAGAATAGGCTATTAAGCAATAAAAAAATTTTGTCTTTTAATCACGTTTGACGTGAAGTTTTGGCAGTCACATCAATGGTTGCAAAGTTTATGATCAAAAGTGAAAAGAGAAATTACGTCGATTATTGCACGAACGATGAATATCGCTGTAATTCTATATTTCTATTCTACAAATAGCGACAAAATCACTAAAATAAAAAAGTTTTATACAGATGGTAATATATTTGTACTTTTGATTTATGAGAAGAATTTAAAAATTATTTTTATTTTTGCTTTTATACTGCAATGTATACAAAAGAATTAAATCATTTGTTTCATACTATAATATTTGTGATAGGAGTAATGATGAAACCATAATGAAATTTAGTCTCATAATAGAAAATCATTATTCACAAAAATACACTAAGAGTATGAGTTAATGAAACAAACCAAATCTTAAGTTGAGTGGAGGACAAATTTTATTGCCGATTCTATATAATAAAAACTATCACAGCGACAGAGAAATAGGTGAAATAGGAGGTTGTTTTCATTTTTTGAGAATTCACTTCAATACTAGAATACATTACAGCCTTGTTCGGATTTAAAAGCGATCAGGTTCAAGAATGACCGCGCTAGAAAACATGATCTTTTTTCGCCTTGAGATCATCTAAGCCTTGGAGAGCAAGAATAAGAACACAAGAGTCGTGGAAAAGAAAATTTTATACGTTAATAAGCTAAACAAAGTCGTGAATCTTGAAAATTTAATTTCTCATGACATTCGTAAATCATCATCGGATAAGCTTTATATAAAATTATAAAACTGACTTTGTTCGAAAAAAAATCATTTGCTTTACCTTGGAGCGATTTTTCGTTTAAACTTGAATTTTTGGATGTCAAACTAAGTGAAGCGTGATCTGAAACAAAATAGCAATGCGCAAATTTCAAACAAAAACATTCTAGATTACAAGAAAAAGAAACTAACGTTGAATAATGATGAAGCAATTGTATTCTTCGAAATCATGTGTCTCGTTACGTGAAGACAAAGAAGAAGACAAAAATCAAATTTATTTTCTTCGTGCTCAGTAATTTAATTAATCTAAATTTAAGTATCACATTAAGTAGTTCAAAGTCAAAAGTATTGTAGTTATTGTGATTGAGTTTCAAAAAAAAAAAAAAATTAGAAACAGCAGCTTGTTTGTAAAATATCTCACTTTTCAAAAAAGATTGAATTACCTAACTTTTAACTTTTCAAAATAAAAATAAACTTTCTTTTGAAAAGTGGAACATAATTTGCAAATTATTCTTAGCATTATTCAAGTTAATTTTATTTTTACTTAATTCGTATTCAAACGGTAAAATACTCTGATAAGAATGTAACGAACAAAACAGCTAATTACGAAACTGGATAAAATAACACATAAAAATCAACTCCAAACTTTGTAAGAATGACTTCATTTTTGTTCAGGAAAATAAAGACTTCAGAGACTTCAAGAAACTCGAAGAGATATTAAAGAGAAATGCGTTAATCTATTACTGATCGAAAAAAGGTAATTTTTATAATGGTACTGTAAAAACAAAAAATGCTTTTGTTTGATTCGTCTTGTAATTAGTGTACCTTAGTAGTCTATTCAACTCCAAGTCTAATCAGCTTATTTACTCATGTTGAACATATAGGTATTCGATTTCAAACTAGATACTTTTATTTCGTTTTTTATCCATTTTATTTTCGTTCAATTTTGTTCTCGTTTTATTTTATTTCAAAAGAAGCTATAAAAAGCTTGTTACAATTCTAATTGTTTTATTTACGACAAAAATCTTGTAAAACTTTCTTAGTAAAATATTAAGAAATTAAGAGATAAATTCAGCAAATTAGTTTTGTAAAAAAGAGCGTAACGCTTGGTTAAAATAATAAGTGTATTTGAGAATTTCATTTGTAAAATATTCGGACAATAATTCGGATGATATTTTCATTGTGCTTAAAATCTTTGTTTACTCGGAATTCTCGAACTTCTCGGAGATATTGAAAGGTCTGAATACCGAAAAAATATTAGAACGTAATAAACTTAGAAAAGAACAAAACATTTTTTGTTGGCTCTGAAGCTAGATTTGCACAAATATTCATTTTTATAAGATAATGTATTAGAACGCAAACTTCGTTTCCCTTAATAAGTTTTGTTTTTGCTTTTTGGCAATGTATTTGTTTTTGTGTTTATTTGCATTGCGAAACGACGCTATTTTTTCGTGTTAATCTAGATAGATAGACTCCATCAAAAGTTTCTGCCCAATTTGGTCTTTACTCTTCGCTTTTATTGTCTATTTATATTATATCAAATTTAAAATAAAAATTTCAAATTTTCAAGAAATCAATGAAAATAGACAAATGATAAAAATTGTTTGTTATTCTCGAGATGGGAAATTAAGCGAAACCCGTAATCAACAAAATACAGCTCCCGACAGAATGTTTTGTATCATATCGAGAAATAATGGCTGATTGATAAATTAAACGAACAAAAAGCAGATAAACGAAGAGGATAAAATAGAAAATTTAATTTTTTTTTCAAGAAATAATTAATCTTTAATGTTTCCCCTTATTTAAAAAGTGAATTATCATATCTTTTGTGTGATATATATTTAAAACGAAGGATAAGATATAAAATATTCTATCGGGAGCTGAACGTGCTTTAAAATCGTAAATTAAATAGTTTCATTTTTTCAATAGTGTCAGGATTTTGTTTAATTTTATTAGCAAAAGAATAAAAAGCAAAAGGTTGGTGTAAAAGCTTACAGTGTGTTTATATATCCAAAAATAGTTAACACCCTAAGTGGGGAAAGTTTGACAAGATTTATGTATTTCTCAGGGATGTACCCAACAAATAGATTAACACCTTAACTTTGACCTAATCACAAAACTTAGGATTTATTCAATTTTTAAATTTTAAAAATCACTTTCGACATGTTTCGGTCAACACTTTGACCATCATCAGGAGAGAAATAATGAAAAAATCAAAACAATGACCACATTCACTCCCGCAAAGCATAAATCCAGAAATCGTGCAGTTTTATACCATCATCTTAATTGAGATTGTTAGTTTTCGTTTTATATATAGAGATTGATTCAAGTATCTTTCGTTCATTGTATCTTTTACATGCTTTTAAAATTTTTTAAACAACTTTAAATAAATAGTTTCATTTTAAGCTAATTTCAAAACAAAAAATTGAAATTAATTGCATTAATCAATTAGCTCAATTTCCTCATTTGACAAATGAAATATCGCATTTTCATGCGCAGCGAGGCGAATTGATGCGTAAAATTCATTCAATAAAAGCGTTTTGAAAACGGAAAATAAATTTAATTAAAAAATAGAATTAAATTTTTGTTTGATAGTCTGCAAAGTTATTGTTAAAGTTTTGAGCACAGTGAATGTACGTAAATGGATTTTGAAAAAGTAAAATAGTTTCTAATTGATTTTGAATGTTAATTAAGTTAAATTTCTAAGTTTGTTTTAACTCAGAGATTTTTTTCAAGTTAGGTAAGAGATAAATCTCTTTCATTAGAATTTGGTGATGATTTATGTCGCTTATCACGAAAATCTTTGGTTGATTTTTTCTTTTATTAAAGCAAATAAACACCGCATTTTAAGGATAAAGTATTTATTATATTATATCTACTTCTATATCAACTATATCAATCTTCTATTTCTTCACTCTATCAATATTACTATATCTATACCAATCTATATCTTCCATATCTTACTTATATCGAATACAACAATCTTTACCGAAAGTTGCGTTTTTTTTTTTAGATCAAAATCTGGGCTTTTTGAGGCGATTGTTGATTGTCTCTTTAAAATAAGTATCAAATCTACGGAGGACATCTACATTTTCAAAAAGATTTGAGTTACTTTTCATCTTTTACTGTAAAATTTGTATAATTTTTTTTTTCAAGCATGTGTGACRTATTATAAGTTGAATTATAGTTCATACTCCTTTTCATTATTCATTCTTTTATGCCCCATACGGAAGATTTATTATATGAAATAAAGATGTTTAAGAAAAACACTTAAAGTGAATTAAAGTTTTAGAAAAAAAATCATATTTTAAGAAACTTTTCTTTATAAAAAAGTTGAATTTGAAATTTTGTCTTTGAATCAACTCAAGTTTTTTTATTGAAAAAGAAAGAACATTATATTGGAGAAAAAAATTTTATATACGTAAAACATACTTCACTGCGAAGTAAAATTTTTATTTTCATAGTAATGCAAAACAGCATTGAAGTTGTAAAAAAAGGAAAAATTTTCCCCAAAACAAAATTGAGGAAATACAAAGCGATCGATTTTTCAATAGAAATTTTCAATTTTTTATATGATTTTTTATGATTTAAATAGAAATGTGTGAGTAAAAAAAAAATTGTTTGAAAATTTTCCTCCTCCAGAAATTGTCGCTAAATAATCAGCAGTGTTTGAAAATCGCTTCCATATGGATCTCTAAATGCACCGAGAAAACGGGAAGTAAACTTTCTTAGGCTTTTCTGATTATTTATTGTCCGTGTTTGCGAATGTCTGTTGATATAGACAGAAAGTTTTCAAGCGTAGATATTGAGCAAGCGTTTAACTCATACGCTACACTTTGATCTACTTTCGAGATGACCTAAATCTTGAAAATAACAAAATAAAAAATCGCATTTGCGATAATTGCACAGGTTTAGGGCCAGAGGGAATAATTATGAAACGCGTGCGAAATTTTTTGAAAGCTAAAATTAGTTTTTAATAACTTTTTTCTCTAGTGTGAAAATGATTGATTTATATAAATTTCTAGTGATTTTTTCGCGCTCACATGCGTGTTGAAAGTAATTTCACAAAATTTTGCAAAATATCAAAATTAAAATGATAAATTGACCAATTTTTTTCGCCATCAGCTACTTAGTATATTAAATAAAAGCTTTGATGAATGTTTTAAATTTTTATTTCTGTTTTTGTCCGCATGTTTGAAATTAAATTTTCTGTTAATATCAGTGTTTACTCTTGTTTTAAACAATTAACTAAAACTTCACAGCTAATGTTTTGATAATGAAATTTTTGGCGCAATCAATATAAGTGCGTTTATAACCAAAGGCAAAAAAATCACAGAATTTCAATGTTCACCCTAAAATTGATAATAAAAAAAATAATATTCCGATAATTTATTGCGAAACGAAAATGTCAAAATGCAACTTTGTAAGAGTAGGGCACAAATGAATCGAAGACCACTTTCAATTTTTATCTCATTTGCCAGCTTTTAAAATCAAACGCGGTCATTTTTTTTTAATTTACTTCTCCGAATTAAGAAATTTTTGCGCGAAAAATGTTTTTCATATGATAATTCATTTTCACGCCTTATTTTTTCTGTCCTTTTTTCATCTTCACGTTTGGATAATATTACTTTCGTCTACAATAACAGAATTCAGCTCAATGCAAGGCCAAAGCGGAGATCATCTCGTTTCGAAAAAATCCATTTCACACAAAGTGACCCACAAAAAAATACACGACAACAGCATCGCATAGCTTAAGGCTGAACTTTCAATTTTCTGTCTTTTCATGCTTCGAACGCATTAAAGTAGATTGCTTTTTGTCAATTGCATAATAAAGCCACATTTTCAATAAATCTGTAAAGAATCTGAAATAATAAACAATTAAAACCATAATTAAAGTTTTTTGATTTGAAACTAGCAATTAAAATATAAATCACAAGAGATTCGATCTAGTGTGAACTCACATTTGTAAAACCTTTAGCAAACATCAGATGTAAATAATTCGATATTTATAATGAATTTGAATTTTCGAATGAAACCAAATAAAATTAAAAATTAAAAAATTAAATTTCAAATGAACTCCAATTTAAAATTTATTAGAAATATACTTCGGTCATAATGCTAAAGTAAAGATTCGTAATTGAAATAAACAACTTCAAAAAATCGATTTCATCATATTATTGTTTCTAATTAATTTTTGAATTCGAAATAAGTTTAGACCCGAATATGACTACTGCAATATATTTCAGAAAAAATAATTGTTGCTGTGCAGATTCGCAACGTGTCATATTTCATTTTTGTTTTTCCTGTTTCGAAAAATTCGATTATAAACAAGGAATGAAATCACTTTCAAAAGGCATGCTTTGCAGATTTAAATCTACAACCGATTTAAAACGCCTTCGATGGCTATGAATTTAATTATTTCTTTAAAAATTGTTTTCTAGAAAATAAAATTGAATAAATTTTCGATTGAAGAATATTATTCTCAGCTATCTTACTAAAATTATAAACGGTAAAAATTTCTATATTTCTACATTAAACTTGAATTGCATGTAAAGGTACGAAATGATTGATTGTTATTGTTTCAGAGCAATATTTTTCGAAAATATTTCAATGTTATGAAAGAAATCAGCAGCAACTTAAAAATTAAAATTTTTATTACAATGGTCTAAAATTTCCTAAAGCATATTTGAAAATGAATAGAAAAATAAGCCTTTCAAATAATCAAATGAAAATCACTTCATAATAAAGAAGCAAAAGAAGTGAAAATCAAAGAAAAGTCACAACAAACAGAGTGCAACGGCGTCCGAAGAAAAGTTTCTTGCTGAGCAAATCATGTTGTGAAGAACGTGAAACTTTTTTGAGATAGAGACAGCTAAATAAAAAATGTATCCTTTAAATTGCTTTCGGACGAGAAAAAATGAGCAAAAGTAAAGCGGTGAAAAGGGAAAACGAAAACGCCCGAAAAGAAAAAAGTTAAAAGTAAGTGAAAGTCTAGAATTTCGGAATGACATTGTGCAAAGCAAGAGAAAAAACTTAAGAAAAGTAAGTAAACAAATGAGAAGAATACATACAAGAAAATATAATCTTTTATAAGTATAATGAAAAGACATTGACATTCAAACTTTGCACAAGTATTTAGCTAACTTTTCATTCACCATTTTATTCACCAAATTATAATGTAAAAAGCTTTTGAATATTTGTTTTGTTGGTGGTAAATACTTTTATTATGCAAACTTTCGTTCGCTGCACTTTTTTTAATTTTATTTCAGAGACAGGATTAACTTTTTGTCGGCGAAATAATAATAAGAATGACAGAAGCCAAAATGATTTGCTTGTCGAATATTCGAAGTGAGAAAAGAGATCTCGAAAAGCACCGTAATGAAAGTAAAAAAAACCAAAGCTCATTCATTCGTGAAATACGAGATAAAAAAGTTATTCAAACACAAAACTGTTGAGATTATTATGAAGAGAAAAACCTTCGAAAAGTCATTGTCTCGAGCCGAACGAGCAAATCTGATTCGCAGACATTGCCTTAAACGGACAGTTAAAAGACAAGTTAAGGACGAATGAACAAAAATAAAGACAAGCGGAGAGAAAAAAATTGAACAAACAATCAAAATGTTTGAGGCAAATGTTTCAATTTTTTCATCTATTATGGATGATTTTAATAATTTTATGGATGCTTCGTGAAAAAGATAATTAAGAGATAAATTAATTCACATCAATCATTGATTTTCGAATTTTTGATGTTAGGAATGGGAAAATGGAAATATAATTTTATTAATTTATTTTTATTTTCGAATTCCAAAACAGTGAACGTTTAGGACTTCGCTTTCTCTGTGATCAATTTTAATTTAAAGATTAATGTTGTTCGAATTTATAGAATAGAAAAGAACTCGAGAGATTCGTTTCACTTTCGACGGAAAATTTTTCGCTCTCACTATGCGACACGCGAAATTCATCACTCGCAAAATTTTATCCTTCTTTAGAAAACAGACCTGAAAAACATCGCTTCAGGCGCACAAATTTCGCCTTCAATTTATTGTTGGGAGGGAAAGTTGCATCTTTTAGACCATCTTCGGTCCAATAACAAAATTACTTTCGGCCGCAGACTTATTGACCCAATTTTAAAAATGAAAGCAGGCAAAAAGTTGTGTATTCGAAAAATTATTACTCAATGAACAATTATGAAAAAAGTGAGTTTTTAATAATGTTACAATAACATTACGCAGACATCGATTAATCTTGACTCGCGATTAAATTTATCCACTTTTTGTCTCTCTCCCTTTGAAATAAAGCATTGCAATTGAAAGTTTACGTTCAAGTTTTAAGCTATGGGAGGATACAAGTGAAAAGGAGGTGATGAACATTGCGACCGTTTCGCTTTGTCGCTGAAATTTACAATCTCAATGATCGAACGAAAATTTACTATTACACAAAAATCCATCCCAATCGATGATGGCGACTATGACGCCGTCGGATAGACCGATGCCCGATGGCCAACTCAACTTTTTGGTATAAAAAGGAGAAGCTCGTCTCGTGTTCTCTCATTCAGTGAAGTTCATTTATAATCATTATTTCTCGAAAGAATTCTCATCATAACTATAGTTCATAAATTTGAGCGACATTTTCGTTTCACCATCGAAATGGTGAGTCTTAATTTTAAATTCTATTTCTCCCTTCTAGAGATTGAACAACTGAATAATAGTGAAAAGAATTTTTCAACAAAGTAGAAGTGCTCAAACTTATTTTAAATAATGATTGAGCTTGCCTTAAGTAGTTAATAATTTGTTTGACAGCATCTCACTAGGTTCGACTTCAAAATTAACCAGCGAATTACTTAAAATACTATAAATTTTATTTAAATGCAAGACTGATTGTTGTTTTGAAAAACTAATGAGTCTTATTTTTCAGCTTTTCGCCATCTTAATCTCGACTTTGATTGCATTTTCTAACGCCGGTGGTATTAAGGGCGGTTCGAGTCTGTTGAATCTTAAGCCAACATCGCCTAGACCCTTTTTTGAAATCAAAGGTCGTTTACCTTCGGAATCAGGTCTTGGCACTTCCTATATCGAACCAACCCCAGATTCTGATCCTGAGCCATATAGCTTTGGCTACTCAGCAAGCGCATTAGACGGCAAAAGTTCTCGAACAGAATCATCTGATGGCAAGAGAGTAACTGGATCTTACAGCTTAGAAGGACCTGGTGGTATCAATCGAGTTGTTCACTATGTTGCAGATGAGAATGGCTTTAGGGCTTCAGTTCAAACAAATGAACCTGGAACAGAGAATAAAAGCCCTGCGGATATCACCCTGAAATCATCGCAACCTCCTGCTGAAGAGATAGCGCTAAAATATGGACCTAAATATGAACAATTGCGCCAAAAATCACCAGAGTTCCTTGTAAGCAATATTGCGAATGCACCGGTTAATCTTGGTGTTATTGAACAAGTTAAAGAGATAGAATTAGAAAAATCAGCCCCATATAATTTTAATTATCAAACGACAACTTTACATACACCCAAAATTGAGTTGGCACCTCAACCTTTTGGTATTCAAGAAACTTTTATCTCAAAACCAATCGCCTTTTCTGTGAAGCAACCGGCTAATTTTGGTATTATTGAACAATTCAAAGAGGTAGAATCAGCAAAATCAGTCCCATCAAGCTTTAATTACCAAACGACAACTTTACATACACCCAAAATTGA
>NCKU01004756.1:0-11580 GCA_003675995.1 Dinothrombium tinctorium
CATCGATCAACGAACAAAAGAAAAATTTGGTGATTTAGTAAATACTTTTGGCTGGAAAATTTAACAATAATTGATATTACAAGTTCAGTCAATTTCAATTCATTTAACACTTTTGTCAAAACTATTAATAGAAGGCGGCGCATCGCTTCGAGTTTATCAAAACTATTAACACTTTTGTCAATTCATTTAACAACAACAGTAATCACAACTCAAACAATGATCGATTTTCTTTATTTTTTACGCGTATAAATTAAATTTTCAACATTCTTTATTATTATGATTATTAATTGTGAAAAAATGAACTTAAAAAGTTCAAATTCAACATTCAAAAAGATGGGAATTGATCAAAATGAAATGATGTCGTGGTCGATGGTGTTCATTCAAAGCAACGATACGTATTCCTGTTTTGATGAAATACTCATCGCTATTGGTTTTAAAATACTCATAATTAGAAAATTTCAAACAAAGGTATGTATTCAATCATTATCTAATGACAAAAAATGTGTCCCTAACATGAAATGAAGTATCAATCTGTTTAATGGGTAAATGATGTGAGATTTCGTATTTGAGTACCCGACGCCAGTAACTAGTAAAAGTAACAATCAATTCTTTGAAGAGAATGATTTTTAAACAATTGTCTGAAAAACTGACCACAATTCGCAACTGTGGGCTACCTTATTCGGGCAACTGAATCAAACACGAAATCTCACACCGTTAATCGTACAGATTTTAATGACAACATTTAAGAAGTTGATTGCACATATTTATTCAATTTGTCATTAGATAATGATTGAATACATACCTTTGTTTGAAATTTTCTAATTATGAGTATTTTAAAACCAATAGCGATGAGTATTTCATCAAAACAGGAATACGTATCGTTGCTTTGAATGAACACCATCGACCACGACATCATTTCATTTTGATCAATTCCCATCTTTTTGAATGTTGAATTTGAACTTTTTAAGTTCATTTTTTCACAATTAATAATCATAATAATAAAGAATGTTGAAAATTTAATTTATACGCGTAAAAAATAAAGAAAATCGATCATTGTTTGAGTTGTGATTACTGTTGTTGTTAAATGAATTGACAAAAGTGTTAATAGTTTTGATAAACTCGAAGCGATGCGCCGCCTTCTATTAATAGTTTTGACAAAAGTGTTAAATGAATTGAAATTGACTGTAAATGCAGCATGAAACAATCAAAAGCAAACGCAGGCCTTTTTACTCGTTCTAACTACGATTAGGAATTTCTAATTCCAATGCAAATACAAAATAATTTTACTCGACAGGAAAAAGATTGTAATTTCRTAAATCACTGATTTGTATGCTTTTTGTGTCGGGAGTAATAAACAATTTTTAAAATTTCATTTTAGAGTTCTTTATTGCAAATGAATAAAATTTTTAATTTCGTGGGTCGTGCATGTTGGCTTCAAAATGCGTCGTGTTCGAAAAAGTAGGCATGGGTAAAAAACTCTAATAGGTATCGGTAGACGATACGGCGCGGTAAGACACTTGAATTTATCAAGCTCGTTGATAGCGAAATGAAGAATAAAGTCGGTGACGAATTTTGGCTAAAAAGCGAAATGCAGTTAGCATGCAGTATTTATGCACATGTTTTTGCTATCATATTAACGATAGCCGATTCGGTCGTGCTTCATTGTGTTGCAACGTACGAAAGTGTTTAAGATTTACGCGCGTAAATCTTCGTTTAATGATTGTTGCTGATATCGCTTGCACTGTTGCGAGTGTGCACGACACATTAAATTCTTTCCTTCAATTGCGCAAATATCTATTTAAAACCTTGTTAGACCTTTTTTTTGACTTTAGATGTTGGGAAATTTTATAACTTTTGTAATAAAAATTTGTAGAGAAATTTGTAACAAAAACGTTTTCAAAATTAAAAAAGAAATTCTTTTTTTTTCATGTTTAGTTAAATTGAAATATTTTAAATATAAGAATTTAGTTTTTGAAGCAATGAAATTTGAAAATTGAGGGTATTTAGTTTTTAATATGGCATTATTTGTTTATTTATCATTGTGCCTGTTAGTTTTCAATTTTAAAAAGTTATTTAACATTTGTTTATTTTAATTTATTTAAAAGCATCGCAAAAAGAAGGCAAAGATTATGTAACACATGAATGATGCTTCAAAAAAATGGTTGATTTTTGCTAACCAGATAATGGAGATTCATTCGCAAAATGTGACCCAAATAAATACGAAGAGTTATGTATATATATATATATATTTTCATTTAACTTCTCTTGCTTTGTTTATCTTGTTAGATATAAAACTCATTTTCTTATTACGCATTTTATAGCTCACATTCTCAATAAATTTTTCTAACTCATTAATTCTTTGGTTTTTACTTTTATTTTTGTGCAATATTACTGTAAAAAAATGTGCTGCTAAACCAGCCGTTTATCAATAAGCAGTACACTGAGCAACAGCGAGCTTTTTTTGCTTTTTACTGTATTATTATCGTAATCTCATTCACAATGTACAGAGCAAACACAAAGTTTCGAGTGAGCAGAGATATGCGCGAAATCACGTTACAATGGCAAATGCTACGTGACTTTGTATCTTTTTAAGCCCACCCCGATCGAAATTTTGTATTCACTTTCTATATAAAAAATAAAAAACTTATTTTAAATAAGTCTTTTAGAGTTTATTTGTTAATTTCGATATGATTATTTAGTTAAATTTAAAATTTTCCACTCTGCTCTTTAATTTTCTAAATTTTATCGTTATTAATCAAGTAGAAATGTTAAAAGATTTGTTAAAAAAGCTGGATATCAATGTATTATATTTATTTAAACATTATTTAATATCTGCGATAAATATTTCATAATTAATAATTAATTTATTATAAAAGGGTTTATGCGAGAATACACCCCATCATAATAAATTTATAAAAATCTTTTCACTTGATTTGAAATTTGCATTAATGCAAAACAATAGATTGAAAACTTTTATTGGACACGAGTGTACAGTGCGGATAATTAAAAACGAAAATTTTGCCATAGACATAATGATAAAAGTTTGCTCTTGTATAAAGTGAATGCATATACATAAGAGTGATTTCATCATTGTTCACTTACAAATAAGTTTCAACAAACTTTCGTCGCAAAAGCTCGAAAACCATTCGTAAGTTTCGCTTGTTTTGTAATTGTGGCAGTTAACTTGTTTTCAAAATTAGTGTTTGAATCGAACGTATTGAGTATAAATATTTTTGAAAACTCAAGAAATAGCAACTGAACGAAAGAGGCGTGAGTTAGTGTGCGCGTTTTCGGTGAAAACATTTCATCGTTCGGCGAAATCGAAAGTCAGAGAAACTGGAATGAAAACGGGAAACGAAAAGAGTGAACGCGAAGAGAAAGACGAGGAAGAGGTAATTAGTGAACGAACCCCTTTGTGAAAGAGTGCCGCTCGAAAAATGGAGTTTTCAGAGTCTTCAATTGCAAAGAACGAGAATTCGACAAAAACCGAGCAAACAATGTCCGAATTCACGGAATGCGAAATGGAAATTCTGAAAGCGATCGGGAAAATCAAGAAACAGAAGCAGAAAGCGTCCTTCGATCGCGTCGTTAACAGCCTCAAACTGGTTAAAGATAAGTATGAAGAGTTCAGTTCACAGGAGAAAATTCAAGACACTTTGGATCGAGCGGTCGAAAAAGGCTTCATTCAGAAAACGTATGGCACTACGGGTGTGCTCTCATTCAAAGAGATGGGCAATGCGGTTCAGATCGTCGCGCAAATTGCCTGTCGCAAGTCCGCTTTGCAGAATGCCGCAAATGCCGCTCACCTCAAGTCGACTACCACTCCAACCACGCCGAAGCCATCGGCTGCCTCCAAGTCATCGAAACCCAAAGCAGTCAAAAATCAGACGCCAAAAACATCAGCAAAACCCTTACCATTCATACCCACGAAAACTCCGCGAACAAAACCGCAAAAGGCGGTCTCTGCCGACATTCCAACATTTGCCTCTACTAATGTAATTTCTTCACCTGAAGCCTTGTCGCCGGCAAAACCAGCAGCTGTAAACAAACGTAAAGCATCAGATGAAATCAAATCTGCGACGCCTGCAAAAAAGCCGAGGCCGGTGAAAAAACCAAATGATTCGAGTAGTCCGAAAAAATCGACAGAAGCATTGATTCCGCAGCTTTTACCAAATGTTAAAAAGCAACAAATGTGCGGCATTTGCAAAGACGATTCTTCAAAAGACGAACTCATCTCTTGTAGTGTTTGTAATCTGAGTGGTAAGTTGTATTCGAGAAGCGTTCAATGTAAATACGCATAATTATATGCAATCGATCGTTGAATTTTTTAACAAATGTCATTTTTATAGTGAGACTCATTTTTCGCATTTATTACTTCAGAAAAGCTTTTTTAAACGCAGAGGCAACGCATGCTTTTTGCTTAGTTTTTATTATGTTCTTATTCCTTCAAATCACGCGTTTGCAAGTCACATGAAGTTTAGACCATTGCAGTTTATTCTTGCAATTTGCATTGTTTCAATAAGATCCCCATTAAGTTCCCGTTGCTAGTAGATGTGTCTTACAAGTTCAAAATTGCGAACATTTTTGTGAAAAGATTAAGATTCTAATCATTAAACGAAATACAAACTGTTTGCCCGATTGAGGCCCGCAATTTGAATTGCCAATGGCAATATTTGTCGAAGTAATTATTTTTCGTTTCTTCGAATGTTAATTTAATATCTTATCTGTGTTTGCTTTATTCTTAATTTTCTTTTAACATCCGTTTTCTTTTACTTCTTCAGGTCATGCTTCGTGTTTGAATTGTACAAAAGAATTATTCGAAAGGATTAAAAAATCTGTCGTATGGCAGTGTCCTAATTGTAAAACATGTTCTATTTGTGATCAGAAAGACGAAGGTGGAAATATTGACTTAATTATTTGTTCAATTTGCGATAAAGGCTATCACAAGAACTGTATCAAATTTTCAAATTCACATTCAAGCTTGCCATTGACTGTGACAACTAATTGGGTTTGCGATGGTTGCAATATTAAAAGCAGAAACGACTGCAATAAAAAATTAAGTAAAACATCATCCAGACGAAACTCCTCATCATCAAATATTACGATGAAGAGAGATGCCAAACTCCATGAGTCCAAATTGGATGCTGTTTTAGCATCCAAAAGCAAGAAAAAACCATTTGAAGAATCTTCAAGTAGCGAAAGCGATAGTAACATCGATGACGAAAGCGAAGATAACGAGGATGTAAATGTTGAGGATGACGATAATGCAAAAGAACACAGAGATTCTTATAGTGATGGAGAAAATTCTAAATCATCATCAGTGCAACAATATTCAAACATTGATTCGTCAAGCAATAATCCTGACAATCCGAAATTAAAAGGATTGATTGACGGATTAAGCAAATTTTTTACTCCGACTAATAAGCGCAAATCCAGAAACAGTTTTTTGACTGCAGAGCAGCTAGAGCAGCAGCAATTAGATGAACTTCAAAAAATGGACGAAGAAGAGAGCCAAAAGGAAGAAAAGAAAGAAAGCGAAGTTTCTAATGACGAAATTGCTGATAAACAGGATGAAGAAAACAATAAGGAAGAAATGGATGAGCATCCAGAAAAGTCTGCCAGTAAGATGCCTCAGAAAGGTAAAGAAAAAGAAAAAACAAAATCGCAATCGCGAAAAAAGAGTAGGTCTCGAATTCTTTCATCTGATGAAGAAAGAAGTGATTTAAGATCAAGTTTTAGCGAAGTAAATGAAGTAAAAACTAATCTTAAAGAAAATTTGCATTCCGATAGTGTAATTACGCTAAAGGAAAAAATATCTTCAAAAAATAAAGAGCACTTAGAAAAACGAGCGAAGGAAAAATCTCCATCAAAAGAAAAATCAAAAACAGAAAAATTGAGAGAATCGAAAAAATCTGAAGATTCGAAATCCGAAAGATCTCCAGAAAAAAGTCGCTCATCTAAACGAATACCCAAATCGAATAAGAAAAAATCAAGACCATTATTGAGTGATGATGACTCGCATGATGATGAGTTGGAATCTTTGAGCAGTGTAAAAGAACATGTAACAGATATGAAAGAAAAGTCTTCGTCAAAGAAAGCTGAAACTTCAAAGAACGAGAACAAAAGAACTCGTCCTCAGAGGACAATAAACACTCCTCGAACTCTTTCTCCTTCTCCAATAAAGCGTCCCATATTGTCTTCGGCAGCGAAGCGGAAGAAGCAATCTATTGCTACGCCTATAACACCTGCCAGACCATCCACGCCAAATGTATCAAAAGTTACTCCCACAGTGTCACCACCAATTCGATCTTTGCCAACAGGTGTAACTGATACAGATAAAAAATACTTTAAAGAGGCGCAGGAAATTGCCGAAAAGCAGTTTGCGACCCATATTTGTACACCTCTGAAGCAAAAACCACTTCCTCCTCCAAGTGTAGAGAAAGATAAAAAGAATGAAAAAGAACACAATCGTGATGTTACGCCCGCAATGCGCTGTCCAGCTTCAATTGAATTTGGGGAATATGAGATTGATACTTGGTACTCTTCTCCATATCCTCAAGAGTACGCTAGATTACACAAGTTGTTCATCTGTGAATTTTGCCTGAAATACATGAAAAGCAAACCGATTTTAGACCGGCATTTAGTAAGTTAGTTCTCATTGATAAAAGTCCAAATTATCTTTTTTTTATACAGACAAAATGTGGTATGTTTCAACCCCCGGCCACTGAAATATATCGAATGAATCACACTGTCGTTGATAAAACCGTGCAGCTAAGCGTTTTTGAAGTCGATGGATTAATTAGTAAAATATATTGTCAAAATCTGTGCTTGTTGGCAAAGTTATTTCTTGATCACAAAACTCTTTATTATGACGTGGAACCTTTTTTATTCTATGTCTTAACAAGGAACGACAGCCGAGGTAAAAGTTATAACAGAAATGATCGCAATTCATCTTCTTTTTAAATAGGTTGTCATTTCATTGGTTATTTCAGCAAAGAAAAACACTGTGCTCAAAAATATAATGTTTCTTGTATAATGACATTACCAGTTTACCAGAGACATGGTTATGGCAGATTTTTAATTGAGTTTAGCTATTTACTTTCACGTAAAGAAGGCCTTGCAGGCACACCGGAAAAGCCGCTCTCTGACCTAGGCAAAATTAGTTATCAATCATTTTGGAAATCAACTATACTCAAATATCTGAAAGAGAAGTCACAAACTACAGTTGAAGATATTTCGAAGGCAACTGGTATGAATGTACACGACATTGCATCTACTTTGCAGCATTTCAATATGGTTCATTATTCTAAAGATGAAAATGGCTCACCAAAATATGAAATAAAAATTAAAAACGAAATGCTCAATTGCTTAGACAAGAAGAAAGTTGTCGTTGACGAAGATTCTTTACGATGGACACCTCTTGTTCCCCCTAGCAGCGTATCAAGTCAAGAAGAAGATGAGAACGTTGCTGATGAAATCAATCGAACTGAAATTTTAGAGCTAGAGCACATTAAGAGTGGTCCAATTGGTCCTCCAGTGACCCTAAAAACTTTTAACTCAAACACACCTGCTCCAGCATCTGTTCGGAGTTCTTCGAAAAAGAAACGTAGGCGACGGTGGAATAAAACAGGTTACAATGGAAACCGTAAAAAGCGGAGATCAACAAAATCGGGTGAAAATTCTACTAAAGTTAAACACGGAAAAGATGATGTTACATGTGATGACGACTCTCAAATGACGAATGATGAATTTAAGGATTTCGACGAGTCATCGCAACAATCACAAGAACCTTTATCTCAACAATCTCAAGAAGAAGGATCAACCACAGAAGAAGAAACTGAAGAAGAGGCGATCAGCTTGACTCCGGTTAAAAGCAGTCCTCTCGTTCATGAAAAGAGTGAAATAGAAGAAAATGAGAACAAAAATGATAGGAAAGTTGAGGATGAAGAAAATCAGAAAAACAAAACCGAAACAAGAAATGAAGAAAAAATTAACGAAGAGGCAAATTCATCATGTTCTAAAAAATCTGATGCAACCGATGAATTTACCACGAATTCAACAAATGTAGCTCCTACTACTCAGTTGTCCACAACTCCAATATCGAGTTCATCACAATCGGTGCCATCACCACAAAAACAAAAAGCTGTCTCGCCTCCAGCAACAATGAAAAAATCACCCCTTGTTCAGCCTCAAGTTTCGAATTCTGCATTGCCACCGATTTCGACACAATCCTTAACTCCGCAATCATCACCGTCAACGCCAACGACAACACCACAGCAGTCGTCACAGCCATCAACACCGCAACCAATAGCTACTCAACATGGGCTTCATCAGCTCCCTTCAGTATCACAGGTATCGACCTCACAATTGGCACAGAATTCGCCTCAAAACATTGCTGTCAATTCACCATCACAAAGAATGCAGAAACCGTATTCGCAACCGGCAACCCCTCAACAACAATTTCTCCCGCAACCATCACCGCAACAAACGCCATCACCACAACATCCGCAGCACTCACCTTCAACAAATCATCAGAAAAGATCACAACCAGCCGTATATCCAACACCGACACCAGCATCGCTTCCTGCTCACACAACATCACAGCCTGTTACTTCAGCTCAACATCCTGCTTTACCGCAGACCGCATTACCCCAAATGTCGAATCAATTTACATCTTCGATTTCTCCTTTACAACAACCACCTCTTCATAGACAAAGTGACAGTTTAGCAAAACTTCAACAGTTTACAAATGGCGCGATTCCTGATCAGCAGCCAACAATCGCTCATCAGCTCACCGGACCACAATTATCCCAACCTTTGATTCCACCTCCGCCTCAGTCACGTGAAAGTCACTATAAAAATTTTGGCAATCGTCAACTTCAACCTCAGACAGTGAGGCAACAAACTATGCATTTCCAACCACAGTCAGCGTTACTTCAACAATTTCCGCCTCATTTTTACAACGGATCACCTGGTGTTCCCCCGCCACCCAATCAAATGCCAAATGCGCCAACATCTGCATCGCCGTATCCATTTGTACAACCTCCAGCTGGACAACCTCAAGGAATACCTCAATATCCAGGTTTCCTGCCGCAATACTCTCACGGCGGTCAACCGACACCGTCGTCAGTGGGCCATCCTCATGGTCCTTATGCACAACAAGTACTACAACCTTCACAGCATTCGCACGCATCTTCGTTACACGCTCATCATCAAAGCATTCAATCTCAACAACATCCGCTAAGTTCGTATTACTATCAACATTCAGCACCGGCGCAAACAGCACCAAACATTGCCGCTACAGGTAGGAGGCCGAATAGCGGTCAATTAAGTGGGGGGTCATCCAGACGATAATTTTGTTACATATATTTCAATGTTTAAAATGGAATTATGTATGCTTTAAACACACGAGAAAATTATTTGGAACTGTTAATAATATGAGAAAAGTTGTCTTAATTTATACGAAGAACCAAAAATTGAAAATTAAATGAAATATTTCATTTTTGAACGCTATGATTACACGTATTTACGTTTCTCATTTTCAGATAACTTTGTTTCTTGTTAAGTTAACAATTCGATGACACTACTCATCATGAAAGAGTATTTCGACATCATTGAGTTTGTAATCAATGAACTCAAAAAGGTGCAAATAGTGTCTAGAGTATTGCCTTTTTCAAATTTATTTTATTTCGCAATTTTATTACAAACCATTTGTTTGTTTTTGTTCGTTTCCAAAGTGTTTTAGCTTAATAAATAACTTTCAACCAAACAAGATTGTAATTGAACATTCCTTGCTGAACAGATCAGCTATTAATCAAATTGCGTCAAATTAAAATCCGAAATTTTTTATTATGATTCCGGAAAAAGATACATTGCGTTACTTAGAACAGTTTAAAACGTAAATCGCTAATAATTTAAATTCAAATAATGAAAATTTAACTGCATTTACCGTCAAAATAACGAGCTACCTTCAATTTCGGCGGACACGTGAGAAAAGCATTTGTATTTGAGCTTCATTGTTTACGGCTAAACAACAAATGGCTCTGTGAATCAGATGACCACTTTATTTAGCGCTCGTTTTATTACAAAAATTTTGACCGTTTGCTTGGAAATAACAAATTTTATTAAGCGAAGAAAGTTCGATAAAACAGAATTTATTTGTGAATTTAAACTTTATCTCAAACAAAAATTTTAAATGAACAAGTCATCAAATTCTTGTTAGATTTCAATCTAAAAACAAGCTGTGATTACAGCACTTTTAATAATATTTTGTTTAGGAAATTTCGCAACTTTAAATTCAAACCATTAAAAAGTTAAACGCTCAAAAACTAAAAACTTAAATCAAGCAAAATACCTTAATTTGAACAGAGATTTTTAATTTCGGATCCATCATTTAAGTAAATAAACATTTTTTTTATTGAAGAAAAATTATTTCTTTCATTGTTATGAAAACTTTTTCCTCTTAAAGTTTAAACTTTTTTTTTAGTAAAATTGCTCAAAAGCCGAATCAAAACAATTACTACAACTTACGTTTTGAAAAATATTTTTGAACTGCGAATACTCTTTGCTTTAATATTTTATATTAAATCGACTATTAATTAATACTTAAGTTCTAATAACAAAATATTCATTTATGTAATTTAAAACTAGAGAAACGTTTACTTCCTGGAAAAAATTTTTCTTTTTATTTACTCAATTGATGAATATTTGAAACTTTTTAATTGTTTGTATTCAGCTAAATAATGTTTACGTTTCCAAAGGTTGAAAGCTCTTGAACAAAATTGGCTCTGCTAAGCTAATAAGTAAATTTTGAACATGCGAGTAATTTGAACGTAAAGAGGTACTCTGTTATTTATTAGTATTGCGTAATTACACTGAGTACTGCTCTAAGCATCTTTTCTTTAAACCGATTTTCTCAAATGTTTATTCTTATTTTGATCAACAAATTTATTTGCAATGACTGAAAACGTGACGTCTGTTGTGTTCTCAATGGCAAATGATACTTGTTTTCGATTTAGAAACAAAATTTTTCTAGAGAGTGTAGAGGTATGCACGCATCGTGTCATAGCATCGCGAAATTTTGTCACCTCGCGGTCAATGCTCGAAACAACGATATAGTTGAAGGGATCGACGTAATTACGAACAGAAACAATGTATTCAAATAAAATGAATTTTTTCTCAAAAAATTTTTGCAAAATGCGAATAAAGATTGAGAAATGAATCCAAAAATTAGATTATTTCATTTTTTTCATAACCCTATGCTACCCCCGAAAACGATCGCACTGTGTATTTTCCGCTTCAAATACATCGCTGTTTCGAGCACTGCGTCGCGGTAGAGCGTGAAAGTGACATGCCCTGGCGGAATACAACGTTACAGTTTTCACGACTTTCATGATTTCGCTAAGTTTGCAAGTTTATTTAACGAAAATTATTTTAATATTACAGATTAGTTTCACCATAAAAACCGTGAAAATGATGGAAACAGTGAGTGAACGTGAGTGGAAATTTCGTTGTTTTAGTATTTTTCTATTTAACTTTTGAGAATAGAAAGAAATGCAGAAATAATCGTTAAAATAAATA
>NCKU01004757.1:0-11580 GCA_003675995.1 Dinothrombium tinctorium
ATTATAAAATCGAAAGTTTTCGTTAAAAATCTAAATAGCAAAAAATTTGTGCTAGAAGAGATGCCGTTTACTTTCGACAAACCTGAGTTGAAGCTGACAGCTGCTTTATCTTCAAAAACAAAAAGCCACACAAAAATCATTGTCACAGCAAAATTTAAAAATCCTCTGAAGATTAGCTTGACAAATTGCAAAATTAAAATTGGAGGCACACGTACCGATTCAATAACTTATCCGATAAAAGATTTTCATCCTCTTATGACCAAACGAATTCAAATTCCAATTTCTTACGAAAATGATTTGAATAGAGAAGTAATTACAGTGTCCCTTCTCACTAAGCAACTCGACAAAGTTACAAGTCAAATTATTTTGCCTACAACTACACATGTGGATGGACGAAAATTATCATAATGAACCATTCCTTCAGGTTGTTCATCACTTGAAATACTTTTTTAAATTTACTAGATATTTGTGAAAGAAACTAACAAAGGATGTAAGACTTGAAAATAAAATAATAAACGCATATGCCTCACTTTGAGTTGATACTCTTTTGTCCATTGTAATACAAATAAAAAAACTTGTTTGCAAGAACATTTAACGATTTTGCAAAATGATTTAACAATGGACAATTGAAATCAATGTTAATTTCATTAGTGGTGGAAACGGAATGAAAATTGAAATCCCAAACCCACCCGTAAGCCAATAGGCTATCCTATCCCATCCCATTCCGTAAATCCCGTTAATCCCGTCCCACGAGTTTAATGCGTCATTCGTTGAACTCTTTAAACGATGATAGCTATATAGTTTAGATACAATACAATGGAAATGTGCCACTGATTGCAACGAATTTCATTCCCATCTCAATACAATTATTAAAAAATTTTCAAAAGGTCATATCATCATTAACCATTTCCACGTAATTCCTTTGCATTTCTTAATACGATTATTTCCATGTCCCGTTTTCCCCTCTAGTTGTCATCATAACATAAGCTTATTTTTACACAGTGATTTCTTTTTAAAATCATTAATCACGTTAAATTGCGAAATAAATAATTTTTTTATCACTTTGTTCAACTTAAATATCTTTTCCTCATATTGAGGGGCAATAGAAATTTGTAAATTTTAAATTGTTTTCACCTTTCTATTGCCGATCTTATTTTTTGACCTTACTTCGAAAACAAAAAATCAGGGGTCTTGCACAATTGAATAGATTTATTAAGAAAGGATGTATCGCATGTTGTTTATGATTGTTAGATAAACCTTTTCTTCATAAATCTATGCAATGGTATGGAAGATCATTTTTTGTTTGACTGACCGAAAGTTATTCGGCTTTATATTGGTTGCGTTTTAATTCACACACCCTGTATCTCTGTTAATTTAGTCTTTAAAATTACATCATGAGTTTAATTTCCTCAAAACTTCAGTCTTCGTGAATCTCTTAAATAGTTATGTTGAATCACATTACATACCTTTATGGTTACTTCTTTTAAGGAGATTGCTCGAAATATTAAGTTGAATTTAGTAATTAAAATTTATTTATTTCACAAATTAATGTGATTAACGATTTTATAAAGAAATCACTGTGTAAAAATAAGTTTATGTTATGATGAGAATGCTTAACATTGTGTCAAACGTTTACTATTAAATCATTTTGCAAAAATCGTTAAATTTTCTTGCGAACGAAGAGCGCAATATCTCCCGCCGTTAAATGATTCTACAAAACCTTTAAATGAATGCAATTTGACTTTGAATTAATTGCGATTGTCAGGTGACCATGCTGCCGGCCGAAACCGAGGGTGGCGTGTTTTTTCAAATATTGCTGTTCGGAACAAAGCTTTAAAAAAAGTGAGGCATTGTAAACCAAACAATCTTTGGTAAATGTGTAAGTTATTTTTCATTTTTCAATACAAGCTATCAAATTTACGAATCACCCTTGACACAAAAAGTTTGACAGCAATAAACATACTCTGTTACAAAATTTTAACTTTTTTGTGTAGGGAGCAGTACACAAAGTGAGTAAAAATTTTCGATGATTTTTTAAAACATTTGTCGCAAAAGGATAAAATAAAAATCAAACAAATCAGTATTTTATTGCTTACAATAATGCCAGAGAATAGGCTATTAAGCAATAAAAAAATTTTGTCTTTTAATCACGTTTGACGTGAAGTTTTGGCAGTCACATCAATGGTTGCAAAGTTTATGATCAAAAGTGAAAAGAGAAATTACGTCGATTATTGCACGAACGATGAATATCGCTGTAATTCTATATTTCTATTCTACAAATAGCGACAAAATCACTAAAATAAAAAAGTTTTATACAGATGGTAATATATTTGTACTTTTGATTTATGAGAAGAATTTAAAAATTATTTTTATTTTTGCTTTTATACTGCAATGTATACAAAAGAATTAAATCATTTGTTTCATACTATAATATTTGTGATAGGAGTAATGATGAAACCATAATGAAATTTAGTCTCATAATAGAAAATCATTATTCACAAAAATACACTAAGAGTATGAGTTAATGAAACAAACCAAATCTTAAGTTGAGTGGAGGACAAATTTTATTGCCGATTCTATATAATAAAAACTATCACAGCGACAGAGAAATAGGTGAAATAGGAGGTTGTTTTCATTTTTTGAGAATTCACTTCAATACTAGAATACATTACAGCCTTGTTCGGATTTAAAAGCGATCAGGTTCAAGAATGACCGCGCTAGAAAACATGATCTTTTTTCGCCTTGAGATCATCTAAGCCTTGGAGAGCAAGAATAAGAACACAAGAGTCGTGGAAAAGAAAATTTTATACGTTAATAAGCTAAACAAAGTCGTGAATCTTGAAAATTTAATTTCTCATGACATTCGTAAATCATCATCGGATAAGCTTTATATAAAATTATAAAACTGACTTTGTTCGAAAAAAAATCATTTGCTTTACCTTGGAGCGATTTTTCGTTTAAACTTGAATTTTTGGATGTCAAACTAAGTGAAGCGTGATCTGAAACAAAATAGCAATGCGCAAATTTCAAACAAAAACATTCTAGATTACAAGAAAAAGAAACTAACGTTGAATAATGATGAAGCAATTGTATTCTTCGAAATCATGTGTCTCGTTACGTGAAGACAAAGAAGAAGACAAAAATCAAATTTATTTTCTTCGTGCTCAGTAATTTAATTAATCTAAATTTAAGTATCACATTAAGTAGTTCAAAGTCAAAAGTATTGTAGTTATTGTGATTGAGTTTCAAAAAAAAAAAAAAATTAGAAACAGCAGCTTGTTTGTAAAATATCTCACTTTTCAAAAAAGATTGAATTACCTAACTTTTAACTTTTCAAAATAAAAATAAACTTTCTTTTGAAAAGTGGAACATAATTTGCAAATTATTCTTAGCATTATTCAAGTTAATTTTATTTTTACTTAATTCGTATTCAAACGGTAAAATACTCTGATAAGAATGTAACGAACAAAACAGCTAATTACGAAACTGGATAAAATAACACATAAAAATCAACTCCAAACTTTGTAAGAATGACTTCATTTTTGTTCAGGAAAATAAAGACTTCAGAGACTTCAAGAAACTCGAAGAGATATTAAAGAGAAATGCGTTAATCTATTACTGATCGAAAAAAGGTAATTTTTATAATGGTACTGTAAAAACAAAAAATGCTTTTGTTTGATTCGTCTTGTAATTAGTGTACCTTAGTAGTCTATTCAACTCCAAGTCTAATCAGCTTATTTACTCATGTTGAACATATAGGTATTCGATTTCAAACTAGATACTTTTATTTCGTTTTTTATCCATTTTATTTTCGTTCAATTTTGTTCTCGTTTTATTTTATTTCAAAAGAAGCTATAAAAAGCTTGTTACAATTCTAATTGTTTTATTTACGACAAAAATCTTGTAAAACTTTCTTAGTAAAATATTAAGAAATTAAGAGATAAATTCAGCAAATTAGTTTTGTAAAAAAGAGCGTAACGCTTGGTTAAAATAATAAGTGTATTTGAGAATTTCATTTGTAAAATATTCGGACAATAATTCGGATGATATTTTCATTGTGCTTAAAATCTTTGTTTACTCGGAATTCTCGAACTTCTCGGAGATATTGAAAGGTCTGAATACCGAAAAAATATTAGAACGTAATAAACTTAGAAAAGAACAAAACATTTTTTGTTGGCTCTGAAGCTAGATTTGCACAAATATTCATTTTTATAAGATAATGTATTAGAACGCAAACTTCGTTTCCCTTAATAAGTTTTGTTTTTGCTTTTTGGCAATGTATTTGTTTTTGTGTTTATTTGCATTGCGAAACGACGCTATTTTTTCGTGTTAATCTAGATAGATAGACTCCATCAAAAGTTTCTGCCCAATTTGGTCTTTACTCTTCGCTTTTATTGTCTATTTATATTATATCAAATTTAAAATAAAAATTTCAAATTTTCAAGAAATCAATGAAAATAGACAAATGATAAAAATTGTTTGTTATTCTCGAGATGGGAAATTAAGCGAAACCCGTAATCAACAAAATACAGCTCCCGACAGAATGTTTTGTATCATATCGAGAAATAATGGCTGATTGATAAATTAAACGAACAAAAAGCAGATAAACGAAGAGGATAAAATAGAAAATTTAATTTTTTTTTCAAGAAATAATTAATCTTTAATGTTTCCCCTTATTTAAAAAGTGAATTATCATATCTTTTGTGTGATATATATTTAAAACGAAGGATAAGATATAAAATATTCTATCGGGAGCTGAACGTGCTTTAAAATCGTAAATTAAATAGTTTCATTTTTTCAATAGTGTCAGGATTTTGTTTAATTTTATTAGCAAAAGAATAAAAAGCAAAAGGTTGGTGTAAAAGCTTACAGTGTGTTTATATATCCAAAAATAGTTAACACCCTAAGTGGGGAAAGTTTGACAAGATTTATGTATTTCTCAGGGATGTACCCAACAAATAGATTAACACCTTAACTTTGACCTAATCACAAAACTTAGGATTTATTCAATTTTTAAATTTTAAAAATCACTTTCGACATGTTTCGGTCAACACTTTGACCATCATCAGGAGAGAAATAATGAAAAAATCAAAACAATGACCACATTCACTCCCGCAAAGCATAAATCCAGAAATCGTGCAGTTTTATACCATCATCTTAATTGAGATTGTTAGTTTTCGTTTTATATATAGAGATTGATTCAAGTATCTTTCGTTCATTGTATCTTTTACATGCTTTTAAAATTTTTTAAACAACTTTAAATAAATAGTTTCATTTTAAGCTAATTTCAAAACAAAAAATTGAAATTAATTGCATTAATCAATTAGCTCAATTTCCTCATTTGACAAATGAAATATCGCATTTTCATGCGCAGCGAGGCGAATTGATGCGTAAAATTCATTCAATAAAAGCGTTTTGAAAACGGAAAATAAATTTAATTAAAAAATAGAATTAAATTTTTGTTTGATAGTCTGCAAAGTTATTGTTAAAGTTTTGAGCACAGTGAATGTACGTAAATGGATTTTGAAAAAGTAAAATAGTTTCTAATTGATTTTGAATGTTAATTAAGTTAAATTTCTAAGTTTGTTTTAACTCAGAGATTTTTTTCAAGTTAGGTAAGAGATAAATCTCTTTCATTAGAATTTGGTGATGATTTATGTCGCTTATCACGAAAATCTTTGGTTGATTTTTTCTTTTATTAAAGCAAATAAACACCGCATTTTAAGGATAAAGTATTTATTATATTATATCTACTTCTATATCAACTATATCAATCTTCTATTTCTTCACTCTATCAATATTACTATATCTATACCAATCTATATCTTCCATATCTTACTTATATCGAATACAACAATCTTTACCGAAAGTTGCGTTTTTTTTAGATCAAAATCTGGGCTTTTTGAGGCGATTGTTGATTGTCTCTTTAAAATAAGTATCAAGTCTACGGAGGACATCTACATTTTCAAAAAGATTTGAGTTACTTTTCATCTTTTACTGTAAAATTTGTATAATTTTTTTTTTCAAGCATGTGTGACRTATTATAAGTTGAATTATAGTTCATACTCCTTTTCATTATTCATTCTTTTATGCCCCATACGGAAGATTTATTATATGAAATAAAGATGTTTAAGAAAAACACTTAAAGTGAATTAAAGTTTTAGAAAAAAAATCATATTTTAAGAAACTTTTCTTTATAAAAAAGTTGAATTTGAAATTTTGTCTTTGAATCAACTCAAGTTTTTTTATTGAAAAAGAAAGAACATTATATTGGAGAAAAAAATTTTATATACGTAAAACATACTTCACTGCGAAGTAAAATTTTTATTTTCATAGTAATGCAAAACAGCATTGAAGTTGTAAAAAAAGGAAAAATTTTCCCCAAAACAAAATTGAGGAAATACAAAGCGATCGATTTTTCAATAGAAATTTTCAATTTTTTATATGATTTTTTATGATTTAAATAGAAATGTGTGAGTAAAAAAAAAATTGTTTGAAAATTTTCCTCCTCCAGAAATTGTCGCTAAATAATCAGCAGTGTTTGAAAATCGCTTCCATATGGATCTCTAAATGCACCGAGAAAACGGGAAGTAAACTTTCTTAGGCTTTTCTGATTATTTATTGTCCGTGTTTGCGAATGTCTGTTGATATAGACAGAAAGTTTTCAAGCGTAGATATTGAGCAAGCGTTTAACTCATACGCTACACTTTGATCTACTTTCGAGATGACCTAAATCTTGAAAATAACAAAATAAAAAATCGCATTTGCGATAATTGCACAGGTTTAGGGCCAGAGGGAATAATTATGAAACGCGTGCGAAATTTTTTGAAAGCTAAAATTAGTTTTTAATAACTTTTTTCTCTAGTGTGAAAATGATTGATTTATATAAATTTCTAGTGATTTTTTCGCGCTCACATGCGTGTTGAAAGTAATTTCACAAAATTTTGCAAAATATCAAAATTAAAATGATAAATTGACCAATTTTTTTCGCCATCAGCTACTTAGTATATTAAATAAAAGCTTTGATGAATGTTTTAAATTTTTATTTCTGTTTTTGTCCGCATGTTTGAAATTAAATTTTCTGTTAATATCAGTGTTTACTCTTGTTTTAAACAATTAACTAAAACTTCACAGCTAATGTTTTGATAATGAAATTTTTGGCGCAATCAATATAAGTGCGTTTATAACCAAAGGCAAAAAAATCACAGAATTTCAATGTTCACCCTAAAATTGATAATAAAAAAAATAATATTCCGATAATTTATTGCGAAACGAAAATGTCAAAATGCAACTTTGTAAGAGTAGGGCACAAATGAATCGAAGACCACTTTCAATTTTTATCTCATTTGCCAGCTTTTAAAATCAAACGCGGTCATTTTTTTTTAATTTACTTCTCCGAATTAAGAAATTTTTGCGCGAAAAATGTTTTTCATATGATAATTCATTTTCACGCCTTATTTTTTCTGTCCTTTTTTCATCTTCACGTTTGGATAATATTACTTTCGTCTACAATAACAGAATTCAGCTCAATGCAAGGCCAAAGCGGAGATCATCTCGTTTCGAAAAAATCCATTTCACACAAAGTGACCCACAAAAAAATACACGACAACAGCATCGCATAGCTTAAGGCTGAACTTTCAATTTTCTGTCTTTTCATGCTTCGAACGCATTAAAGTAGATTGCTTTTTGTCAATTGCATAATAAAGCCACATTTTCAATAAATCTGTAAAGAATCTGAAATAATAAACAATTAAAACCATAATTAAAGTTTTTTGATTTGAAACTAGCAATTAAAATATAAATCACAAGAGATTCGATCTAGTGTGAACTCACATTTGTAAAACCTTTAGCAAACATCAGATGTAAATAATTCGATATTTATAATGAATTTGAATTTTCGAATGAAACCAAATAAAATTAAAAATTAAAAAATTAAATTTCAAATGAACTCCAATTTAAAATTTATTAGAAATATACTTCGGTCATAATGCTAAAGTAAAGATTCGTAATTGAAATAAACAACTTCAAAAAATCGATTTCATCATATTATTGTTTCTAATTAATTTTTGAATTCGAAATAAGTTTAGACCCGAATATGACTACTGCAATATATTTCAGAAAAAATAATTGTTGCTGTGCAGATTCGCAACGTGTCATATTTCATTTTTGTTTTTCCTGTTTCGAAAAATTCGATTATAAACAAGGAATGAAATCACTTTCAAAAGGCATGCTTTGCAGATTTAAATCTACAACCGATTTAAAACGCCTTCGATGGCTATGAATTTAATTATTTCTTTAAAAATTGTTTTCTAGAAAATAAAATTGAATAAATTTTCGATTGAAGAATATTATTCTCAGCTATCTTACTAAAATTATAAACGGTAAAAATTTCTATATTTCTACATTAAACTTGAATTGCATGTAAAGGTACGAAATGATTGATTGTTATTGTTTCAGAGCAATATTTTTCGAAAATATTTCAATGTTATGAAAGAAATCAGCAGCAACTTAAAAATTAAAATTTTTATTACAATGGTCTAAAATTTCCTAAAGCATATTTGAAAATGAATAGAAAAATAAGCCTTTCAAATAATCAAATGAAAATCACTTCATAATAAAGAAGCAAAAGAAGTGAAAATCAAAGAAAAGTCACAACAAACAGAGTGCAACGGCGTCCGAAGAAAAGTTTCTTGCTGAGCAAATCATGTTGTGAAGAACGTGAAACTTTTTTGAGATAGAGACAGCTAAATAAAAAATGTATCCTTTAAATTGCTTTCGGACGAGAAAAAATGAGCAAAAGTAAAGCGGTGAAAAGGGAAAACGAAAACGCCCGAAAAGAAAAAAGTTAAAAGTAAGTGAAAGTCTAGAATTTCGGAATGACATTGTGCAAAGCAAGAGAAAAAACTTAAGAAAAGTAAGTAAACAAATGAGAAGAATACATACAAGAAAATATAATCTTTTATAAGTATAATGAAAAGACATTGACATTCAAACTTTGCACAAGTATTTAGCTAACTTTTCATTCACCATTTTATTCACCAAATTATAATGTAAAAAGCTTTTGAATATTTGTTTTGTTGGTGGTAAATACTTTTATTATGCAAACTTTCGTTCGCTGCACTTTTTTTAATTTTATTTCAGAGACAGGATTAACTTTTTGTCGGCGAAATAATAATAAGAATGACAGAAGCCAAAATGATTTGCTTGTCGAATATTCGAAGTGAGAAAAGAGATCTCGAAAAGCACCGTAATGAAAGTAAAAAAAACCAAAGCTCATTCATTCGTGAAATACGAGATAAAAAAGTTATTCAAACACAAAACTGTTGAGATTATTATGAAGAGAAAAACCTTCGAAAAGTCATTGTCTCGAGCCGAACGAGCAAATCTGATTCGCAGACATTGCCTTAAACGGACAGTTAAAAGACAAGTTAAGGACGAATGAACAAAAATAAAGACAAGCGGAGAGAAAAAAATTGAACAAACAATCAAAATGTTTGAGGCAAATGTTTCAATTTTTTCATCTATTATGGATGATTTTAATAATTTTATGGATGCTTCGTGAAAAAGATAATTAAGAGATAAATTAATTCACATCAATCATTGATTTTCGAATTTTTGATGTTAGGAATGGGAAAATGGAAATATAATTTTATTAATTTATTTTTATTTTCGAATTCCAAAACAGTGAACGTTTAGGACTTCGCTTTCTCTGTGATCAATTTTAATTTAAAGATTAATGTTGTTCGAATTTATAGAATAGAAAAGAACTCGAGAGATTCGTTTCACTTTCGACGGAAAATTTTTCGCTCTCACTATGCGACACGCGAAATTCATCACTCGCAAAATTTTATCCTTCTTTAGAAAACAGACCTGAAAAACATCGCTTCAGGCGCACAAATTTCGCCTTCAATTTATTGTTGGGAGGGAAAGTTGCATCTTTTAGACCATCTTCGGTCCAATAACAAAATTACTTTCGGCCGCAGACTTATTGACCCAATTTTAAAAATGAAAGCAGGCAAAAAGTTGTGTATTCGAAAAATTATTACTCAATGAACAATTATGAAAAAAGTGAGTTTTTAATAATGTTACAATAACATTACGCAGACATCGATTAATCTTGACTCGCGATTAAATTTATCCACTTTTTGTCTCTCTCCCTTTGAAATAAAGCATTGCAATTGAAAGTTTACGTTCAAGTTTTAAGCTATGGGAGGATACAAGTGAAAAGGAGGTGATGAACATTGCGACCGTTTCGCTTTGTCGCTGAAATTTACAATCTCAATGATCGAACGAAAATTTACTATTACACAAAAATCCATCCCAATCGATGATGGCGACTATGACGCCGTCGGATAGACCGATGCCCGATGGCCAACTCAACTTTTTGGTATAAAAAGGAGAAGCTCGTCTCGTGTTCTCTCATTCAGTGAAGTTCATTTATAATCATTATTTCTCGAAAGAATTCTCATCATAACTATAGTTCATAAATTTGAGCGACATTTTCGTTTCACCATCGAAATGGTGAGTCTTAATTTTAAATTCTATTTCTCCCTTCTAGAGATTGAACAACTGAATAATAGTGAAAAGAATTTTTCAACAAAGTAGAAGTGCTCAAACTTATTTTAAATAATGATTGAGCTTGCCTTAAGTAGTTAATAATTTGTTTGACAGCATCTCACTAGGTTCGACTTCAAAATTAACCAGCGAATTACTTAAAATACTATAAATTTTATTTAAATGCAAGACTGATTGTTGTTTTGAAAAACTAATGAGTCTTATTTTTCAGCTTTTCGCCATCTTAATCTCGACTTTGATTGCATTTTCTAACGCCGGTGGTATTAAGGGCGGTTCGAGTCTGTTGAATCTTAAGCCAACATCGCCTAGACCCTTTTTTGAAATCAAAGGTCGTTTACCTTCGGAATCAGGTCTTGGCACTTCCTATATCGAACCAACCCCAGATTCTGATCCTGAGCCATATAGCTTTGGCTACTCAGCAAGCGCATTAGACGGCAAAAGTTCTCGAACAGAATCATCTGATGGCAAGAGAGTAACTGGATCTTACAGCTTAGAAGGACCTGGTGGTATCAATCGAGTTGTTCACTATGTTGCAGATGAGAATGGCTTTAGGGCTTCAGTTCAAACAAATGAACCTGGAACAGAGAATAAAAGCCCTGCGGATATCACCCTGAAATCATCGCAACCTCCTGCTGAAGAGATAGCGCTAAAATATGGACCTAAATATGAACAATTGCGCCAAAAATCACCAGAGTTCCTTGTAAGCAATATTGCGAATGCACCGGTTAATCTTGGTGTTATTGAACAAGTTAAAGAGATAGAATTAGAAAAATCAGCCCCATATAATTTTAATTATCAAACGACAACTTTACATACACCCAAAATTGAGTTGGCACCTCAACCTTTTGGTATTCAAGAAACTTTTATCTCAAAACCAATCGCCTTTTCTGTGAAGCAACCGGCTAATTTTGGTATTATTGAACAATTCAAAGAGGTAGAATCAGCAAAATCAGTCCCATCAAGCTTTAATTACCAAACGACAACTTTACATACACCCAAAATTGA
>NCKU01004758.1:0-11580 GCA_003675995.1 Dinothrombium tinctorium
ACGTGTTTGATATGTGGCTGTCACGTGATAAACATGTGATGGTCGCGTGATATGCACGCTATTTACCTAGCCTAACATAACCTAACCTAGCTTAATCTAACCTACCCTAATCTTACTTTTGAATTGTAAGTTGCAAAAAAAATAATGTCATTTTTTAACTTCTCTGATTTTGTAATGAAAAATGTTCAAAACTAATTTCTTCGATTCGGCTCGTTAAGTAAAATTTTACCGATTTTCTCACATGAAAAAAAATTGAAAAACTATTCTTCACTCTCTTAAACATATTTTGCTATTCACCTTCATTCGAATATATTTAAACATGTATATTTAAACAAAATTGATAATTGTGCTTGATTTTACTTTTAAATGCTTTTAATTTTGTCTAAACCCTGGTCGAAATTGAGGCGTTTAAGAGTTGTATGATATTAAACGATCGATCCTACATTCTTTCCGAGACTGTATATAAAAACTTAAGCTTTTGTGATACGAGATGGCAATATGTGCAAATGAAAAACTTTCTTTTCATCTTTAAGATTTTTATTTATTCTCAAAATAGTCGAAATCTTAAAAGAACAGAATTACTGACTGAACGCTCGTCTTATAATGAACGATATACTCTAAAGATTTATAATTGATTGTATTTATTTCGTAGATGCTTGTACGGATTCACTTTACATTATTTTCATATCGTTCCAAAAACGTTTAACACAATGAGATAAATGAATTCGATTGATTATTGTTTTAAAAATTTTTACTTTTCTTTAATTTTATTATTATTATTATTTTCATTTTTGTTCTTCTCGAATGAAACTGTTGATTCATTTTTAAAGCAAAAAATGCTCATTTAAGTTTATATCACATCGTCTGTAAACAAAACATGAATAGAAAAATTAAATGAGCATAAATTACAATAAGAATAAAAGTTAACATTTTTCGCTTGACGGTCAAAATATTGGACAGGCAAAATCTCTTCCCATAATATTTGTGTACCCAGTACATTTTTGCAGTTCTTATGACATGATTTATTGTAACCACTTTCCAGAAAGCTTTTATTTTCGGCCTCTGAGTTTTGGTTACTCTCGAGAAACGAGTGTTCTCGTCGTATGAACATCGAAACTATTCATAAGTTTTAATGTTTTGGCTGCACTTTGTTTTAAACTCTGTGATTTGTAAACGTCAAACTATTTTTATATCTGTTTCAAATGTTTTAATAATAATCAAATTAAACACTTTAAAAACATACAGTATTACAAATCCAAACTCATTTTTCTTTCTCATCTAGAAATAGCGGAGATGAAATGAATGTGGAGATGAAAGTTTTGTTTTCAAGCAATCACAACATTATGTAATGAAAATTTTTTTAAATAACCGGAAAAGAGCATCACCATTAAACGCAACAACAAACAATGAATAAGCAAAAACACAGCTTGCGAATTACCTCTCCAAATGTTCATTGTTTAAACTCTTTGTTTTGTCGCACTACAACCCATTAATTCGATTTTTCAAATTTTGAAAAGTATTTTCGCACTAGCAACTTATATTTTTAATATTTTCCATGTTTCGAAAGTCAACCTACTCTTAAATCAATCGTTGAGTTGCATTTAATAGAAGCGAATTTCGAAGTTTGCATTTTAAGAAAAAAGCAGCTTAAGCATGTCATCGTGGTGCGAATTTTATCATTCTCAGCAAAATGAAGAATGTTGTGCATGTTTAATTTTAACAAAAAATATTCTCAGAAATCTATGCAATAAATGAAACGCATTGCCACTGTTCGAAATGATAAGAATTGCACAATCTTGTAGAACACATAACGATGCGAGTAATGCCGATATTGATCTCGTGTTGAAAACGGTGGCCCAAAAAAACAAAACTGAAGCGAATGGCAAAAGAGTGCGATTGAGAGTTTCGGCGAGAGAGCGTCGAATGAATGGCACAGAGGTGGGAAGCGCCTGAAACGAAAACACCACTCGCAGAAAAAGTTTTACTCGCTGCACAGTATATGTGTACAAAAGCAGTGGTGTGGGAGTTTGTGAGCTTTCGGAAGAAGGGGCTCAGTTAAAAATAGTGCCTCGAACAGGGAACACATTCCGTGTTCTCGAAAAGCACCATTTGTTTCGCATTCTGTCTGTTCGGTTTCGCGTTTTTTAGCAACGTTTACGAATTTTTAGTGATGTGCCATTCTTGAATACGAGATTTGTGTGTGCTTTTTCGCGATTTATTGGGAGTGGTTCTCACTTTTAGAGCTTAATTCTTCGTAAACTTACTTTCAATTAGTGTTTTTGTCTTTTCATTCGCTGCTCTTCACAAAAAATGTTCATCTTTAGCCGCGCAACAAATGCGGCCACTCTACAATCGGTCACATGCTCGATTTGGTTGATTGCATTCATTGGTCATTTATCTTTACTCCCAAGTAAGTAACGCATCTACACACGTTTTGCTGCAAACGAAACCGATGCTAATTGAAATCTTTGCAAGCGAGCGAAAAAGTAGATCAGCGCAAAAGTTGTTCGCTTTCACGAAGAAAGTTCTGCGCGATTTCCGATTCTGTTTCATGTCTGGTATCGATAGTTGAGCTTTTCGCTGAAACAGAGGATTTTTTTGTGAGACGAAAATTTTTCGTTCATCAATCAGTTCGCTGTTTTTTTCGCCAAGTTTGCGATTAAAACAGTGATCGCCAGTCTCTAATTGAAAGCAGGAAATCGAATGTTCAATCAGTGAACAATTAATTAATTGCAGGAAATCGAACACTTTACTCGTTATAAAGGCAATTCGCTTAAAGATCGAATGCCAAAAACGAGTGAAAATAGTATTTTTTATCTAAAAAAGCAGCAGCTGCTTATGAATGGTGCTTTACTGCAGACAGAATTTTCAAATTTGCTTCTAAAACCGATTGCACAGTAAATAGTACCAGTTTTACCGGCTGCGCGTTTCCCTAAAAGTAAATAAATTCACAAGTATTACAAGGTTTTACGCCCACATTGTTTTTATACCTGTAAACTCATTGACAAAGCGTCTCTTTTCATCGCAGCACTCTGCCCGAAGGCGACTAAACAATCTTTTCCAGCTTCTATGCTCTCGTTAATGCTCCATCGGTTTACGTTTCTACACCAGAAACGAAACGCCGCTCCATTATTTCATCGTCAAGTGAATTTTTTAAGCATCGAAATGCATTAAGCAACAGTTTTTGCGAGCAAAACTATGTAAAATAAGCGCTTTTTCCCTTAAAATAACTTTTCTTTTTGTTCAATTGCTTTTCAAACTTGTCTATTTAAATATCGGTTCCCTCCTTTTTGTCGTCGAAAAACATTACTTCGTTCGCCTTCCTTTCAAACTGAGAGCCATCGTCGCAAATAGTTTTAAGTGTCTACTCTTCTTCTTTCTAAATCAGCTTTGCTTATTTATGGTAAAAGGCGTATCTTCTTATCTGACTAAAATAAATTATTACCCCTCACGTCGCTCGTTTAATGCATTCAAGTCGAGGTGTAAAAAAAAATTGAATTTCAATCGATTTTCAAAACATTTTTATTATTATAAACTTAAGCAAAATTTTCAACGCACATTTTAATCTCACTCTTACAAACTTAGGTGAATGTGCTCAAAACGATTATGAACGACAACGGCAGGAGTATTATCGCAATTACGAGTATCATTATAGAAGACGTTTCAATGAACGCGAAGGTAACGAACCTTTGAACTTCGTTTTTCACAAACTTAACGTTTAAAAATATTATCAATTAAAAAAATTAAAATTGGTTGTGGTAATTTTTAACAATTGGGTGAAATGTTTTTAACTGGAGAATATAAACACAAAGGTGAAGGGATTTAACCGATTAACTTGATTTATGTCGGTTAAACGATTAGAACTGTTCGTGCATAGAACCTCTCAACGCTAGAACAGAGGGCTCACGCAGTCCTCAAGTCGTCGATGGATCCTACTTTGATCAGAGACTAAATCTGAATCAAGAAAGAAAGTCTTTTGAAGCACCGTATAACCATGCAACCGCTCGCGGAGGTGAGCCATTTTAACTATTTCTCATAAGTTATTAACAAATAAATTGCATCAGAATACTCGAGATCAAGTCAACAAACAGGATCGACTCATCAAAGACAATATAACTATACTTCTTCAAGAGAAACATACGGCAGTCAGTATACGCGAAGATACAACCGAACGCAAATTTCGAGCATTGAAACTTCGCGTGGCTCTGGCAGGCCATCCACAAGTCATTCGATTTCTCAAGGAAGCAGAATTACCTCTAGCTCCGGGCATCGAGTACAATCGCCTACTTTATGGTACAATCGCACTTGGCATTGGTCCACGAACAGAACGCGAACGTATGACCCAGATTTGGATGGCACTACTTTGCCACCAACGTTTGATACTTTTGAAATTCCAACTCATAAATTCGACAATAAGCATCCGTTCAATACATACGGTAGTTAAAAGTGGATCAAAAAATTTAACCGAGGAAGAAAATTACTAAATTTCATTTATTATCTTTTACACTCAACTTAACATTATTAGAAAACTTTTCTTAATCAGAGCACAAATATTGAAATAATTTTTTTGAACTATTTTTTAATGTTAAAATGCTAATTCACAGGTCAGACATCTTGCGACGAAGTGAGCTGTCACCCGCCTACAGGTGACCTGTTGATTGGGAGGGAAAACAAATTGAGCGCAACTTCCACGTGCGGATTGTACAAACCGCAAAGATACTGCATTCTTCCACATCTCCGGACGCGAAAAAAGTGTTATGTTTGCAGTTCAATCGAAGCAAACAGAGATGATGCGTTTCAGTATCACAAGATAAACAAAATTGTGAATACAGAGGCTGACAAAGGATTTTGGTGGCAAGCTGAGAATGGCGTCGAGAATGTTTCAATTCGTTTGGACTTAGAAGCTGAATTTCAATTTACCCACGTAATAATCACGTTTCGGACATTTAGACCTGCAGCGATGATCATTGAACGTTCCGATGATAATGGCGCTAATTGGAAAGTTTATCAATATTTTGCTGCAAACTGCCGAGAGACATTTCCGCACGTCCCAATCGGACCCAGACAGCGGGTTGGCGACGTAGTCTGCGAGTCAAAATACTCCGATGTAAATCCTTCGGAAGGAGGCGAAGTTATTTTTAGTGTTCTACCGCAACACATTCATATCGACAATCCATATTCGAATGAAGTGCAGAATGTGATTAGAATCACAAATTTACGAATTAATTTTACAAAACTTCACACTCTCGGAGATGATTTAGTTGACAATAGAGAAGAAGTTAAACGAAAGTACTACTATGCAATATCAAATATGGTTGTGAGAGGAAGCTGCTCCTGCTATGGTCATGCAAGTAGATGCATTTCTGATGGCACTCAGCAAGTAGTGCCTGGTATGGTCTACGGGAAATGCGACTGTAACCATAATACCACCGGATCGAATTGCGAGAGATGCAAAGATTTGTACAACGATCTCGAATGGCAGCCAGCTATAGGCAGAGAAATAAATGCCTGTAAAAGTAAGTGTTCATTTAACCCTTTGATTACGAAATAAATTGTCTGATTTAGAATGCAACTGCAACAACCACGCAACGAGATGCCGTTTCGATAGAGCTGTATTCGACGCATCGAAAGGTGTGAGCGGAGGAGTTTGTGAAGATTGTCAACACAACACTGAGGGCAAAAATTGTGAATTCTGCAAAGCTTTCTTTTATCGTGACCCTTCTAGAGCGATTGACGATCCATATGTTTGCCAACGTATGTATTTCAGTTTTTGGTATAGATGATTCAACTCAATTTTGTTTAGCGTGCGATTGTGATCCTCAGGGATCTCTTGACGATGGTATTTGCGATCACATGGATAATGCTCAGTCAGGAATGGTAGCTGGCAAATGCCATTGCAAAGCGAACGTCGATGGTAGAAGGTGCGATAGATGCAAACCGGGATATTGGAATATGGATAAATTCAATCCAGAAGGATGTCAAGGTTTGCTTTGTTAATTTCTATATTATCTTTTAAAACAAGATTTGTTCAGCTTGCGCGTGTAATAGACTCGGAACAGTTGGTAATCAAGGATGCAATCAGCAAACTGGAGAATGTTTGTGTAAACGCAATGTGATAGGAAAAGATTGCAATCAGTGTGCACCTTATCACTATGGACTTGGAGAAGGAGATGAAGGCTGCAAACCTTGTGATTGCGAACTGGGAAGCTCTTATAGTAAAACTTGTAATGTAACCGATGGACAATGTGCTTGTCGCCCTCATTTAACTGGGCGCACATGTAATATAATGGAACCTGGTTTCTATGTTCCGTATCTGGATTTTAATACTTATGAAGCTGAGTATGGACGCGGAGGAGCCAAAAGTCAGATAATTATCCGAGAACGACGTCCAAATCAAGAAGTAACATGGACAGGAACTGGATTCATTGAAATTTTCGACAGTTCTACATTGGAACTGGATGTACACGACATTCATAAGTCTATGGAGTATGGAATTATCTTCCGCTTTGAGCCTCGATACAATCAACAACGAGTTGAAGCCCAGGTGATCATAGACAGAAGGACTCCACTAAATCCATACGGTCCATGCAAAGACAACACAAGAGATAGAGGAACAGTTACATTTAATCCTGGTTTTCGCTCAACCGTTGTCTCTGCCGGTCCTTTCTGCTTTGAGAAAGGAGTTGATTATAAAATAAGATTAGAAACTTTACCTACTCCTGAACCGACAACTGTTTTGATTGATTCCGTAAGTGTCAAATTTTTACTCGCCAAGATTATGAATTTTTAAGAATTAAGAATTATGTAATTTTGTAAAAATTGTTCTTAATTTTTTTTAGATTGTCTTGATTCCCAATGTAGATGGTTTGGACATATTGAGTAACCCACAAGCGAAAAGGGAATTTGAGTTCTATCAATGTGCTAGACTGTTCCACACTGTCTCTCGCCCAACGATTCCGAAAGTTTGTGAAAAATATCTTTATTCTATCGCGATAGAAATTTTTGACGGCCTACGTGCCTGCGAATGTGACCCTATGGGATCAGTGAGTCTCATATGTAAAGGCTTTGGAGGTGTATGTCAATGTAAACCTAACGTTATCGGACGTCGTTGTGATCAATGCGCACCTGGATTCTATGATTTCGGGCCCGAAGGATGTAAGCCTTGCGATTGCGATAGCATTGGTTCATTCGACAATATTTGTCAAACAAATGGTGGTCAGTGCAATTGCCGAAATAATACCTATGGAAGAAAGTGCGACGAATGTCAGCCTGGATACTGGCATTATCCGAATTGCGAGAGATGTCAGTGCAATGGACATGCGAGCGAATGTGACTCTTACACTGGCATTTGCATCAACTGTAGAGATCATACAACCGGCCCTCAATGCGAAATTTGCGAACGAGGATATTACGGAAATCCAATCTTAGGTGAAGCACCTTGCAGACCCTGCCCATGTCCAGGTATTCCTGGAAGTGGAGTCTCGCATGCAGATAGTTGTCAACTAGATCCAAGAACTGGAAGCCCAATATGTCGATGTCGCGCAGGTTATGGTGGCGAGCGATGTGATAAATGTGAAAATAATTATTACGGAAATCCCGCGATTCCAGGCGGTGAATGTCTTCCATGTGAATGTAACAATAATGTAGATATTTCTCAGCCTGGAAATTGCGATCAAAGAACCGGAGAGTGTCTCAAATGTATTTACAATACTGAAGGACCTAAATGTGAAAGATGTAAGCCAGGATTTTACGGTGACGCTACAAAGCAGCAGTGCCGTCAATGTGTGTGCAATGCTCTCGGTACTAATAGCTCGGCTGGTCCATGTGATCCTATTACAGGACAGTGTCCCTGCTATCCAAATGTAGAAGGGCTCGAGTGCGATCGTTGTAAAGTAAATCATTGGAAGCTAGCTTCAGGACAAGGTTGTGAACCATGTAATTGTGATCCCCTTGGATCTTACCAGCAGAAATGCAACGAAATCGACGGTACTTGTCATTGCCTTCAGGGCTATGGCGGCAAACAATGCAATGAATGCGAACCAAACCATTGGGGGGACCCAAGAGTTAAATGTCATGGTAAGTGCTACAGAAGTCTTCAGTAAAACATAATGAAAAATTTTCTTTAAGCATGCAATTGTAGAACCCCTGGAGCAGCAACAACACAATGTGCCAGAAACAACGGAAGCTGTATCTGCAGAATAGGAATTGATGGAGAAAGATGCGACAGATGTGCTCGTGGTTATACAGGTCAAGCACCTCATTGTGAATCATGTGGTGAATGTTTTGAGAGTTGGGACTTAATTATTGAAAATTTGCGAAATCAAACGTTTAGACTGTTAGAAATTGCTAATAGAATTAAAAAAATGGGAACAACCGGAGCTTACAAGGAACAATTCGCTCAAATCGAAAATCAACTCGCAGAAATTGAGGCGATAATAAAGGGAGCTAATGTAACAGAAGCTGATATAACGCGAATCGATACGATGATTCTTGAATTGAGAAATGATCTGAATGATCTTCAAGAGAAAATAAATATTTACAATAATCAACAAGAGGAAACTGTTCGCAGGACTACTGATGCTGAGCTTTCCATTTCTGATCTGAGACAGAGGGTGAAGAAATTAGAAAGTGACACAAGCGAACTAAGACGTAACGCAACGGACTTACAAGCGACTGTTGCTGAAGGAGCTTTCAAATTGATTAAAGCTGCCCAAAACAGAAGCAGATTGGCAGAGTCAAAAGTTAGAAGTTCACTGCCACTCATTAATCAATCTGAGTTAATAAGAAGGCAGACGGAAAAGTTGTTGGAACAAGCTGCCGGTCTCTACAATCAAAGTTATACAGATAATCAAGTAGCCATAGGCGATATTCAGCGAAGAATATCTCAACTCGAAGCGGATGTTCCTGATATTAATTTCCTTGTGTGTGGTGGAAGAGGAACCGTCGATGAATGCGATCCATTGTGCGGAGGTGCTCTTTGCGATAAATGTGGAGGACTATCATGTGATATGGGCGCGTCCACTCGAGCGGAGAATGCATTGGATTTTGGAACCAAAGCAGAAGATAAGTTAATAACAATTCAAGATAAAGTTAGACAACAGTGGAACAATATTTATGAAGCGAAGGCGAAAGCAGACGAAGCACTAAGAGAAGTACAATTAGCGTATCAAAAAGCGATCTTTGCGAAAAATGAGTCCGAGGATACAACAGTTCAAATTCAAGAATTGCTGGATAAAATAGAAATGTTTTTGGACAAGAGTAATGCGCGACCAGCAGAAATTCGACATCTTGCCGAGCAATGCACTTTTCTGGACATTTCACTGACACCTGCACAAATATTAGAACTCGCGAGACAAATCAACGAAACGATTGCGAATTTGACTAATATCGATAAAATTATTTACGAAACTGCAAGCGATTTAGAAAGAGCAAGAAGACTAAAAGAGCGAGCTGATATGGCAAAGTTGAGAGCTGAAAATATACTCAATATAGCGAAGAATGTTGTCGAAGCGTTGAAAAAAGCGTTGGAAGCGCAAAAGAGAGCCGAAGAAGAGATCAACAGCGCAAGTGGACACATAAGCGTGGCGCAACAAGATCTGGATTTGATTTCGAAAGAAACCGATTCAGCGTCGAAAATATCGCAACGAGCTCAAGAAAGCATCAATGATCTTGAAAAGCGCTTGAGCGAATTAAAGTATAGGTATACTCAAAATGAGCTTTATGTGAACAGGGCTGTCGAGCAGGCAAATATGGCGGGCGAAATGGCCCGAGATGCGGAGAATAATGCTCGAGAACTGGAGAACAAATTCGAGAATGCTTTAAACATTTTAGACAATAAAGCTAAAGCTTCTGGTCTCATCAAAGAACGGGCAGAACGATTGCGTGAACGAGCGCGACTGTTGGCTGAAAATGCCAATAGTAAATTGAAACTTTTACAAGGTTCGTTAAATTTAACTATTTTATCATAATTAATAATCGATTTCTAATCCGCTCTTCTCTTTATAGAAATCGAAGACGATTTCGACGAAAATGAGCGTCGGTTGAAAATGTATCAAAACGAAGTCGACGAATTAAACCGTGAAATGACGGGTCATTTGAATGAGATACAAAGAAAGGCTGTTTACCACAGAGAATGCAATGCGTAATTTCGCCAAAGCAATAAAATTTACATTATTATTATTTAGAGTGCCATAAAAATTAACGAGATTACATTTAACATCGGTGACATGTTTTGATACCTTTTTCAATAAATGAAAAATAAAATTGTCGTTATCAAATTTGTACACAATCATATCGCAATTCGTCGCTGTCAATTTGCAAATGATCCTTTAATAATTAAATCGAAACCGGCAGTTAAATTAATGAGTAGGGCTCCAAACTTATGTGGTAAATTTTTTCAAAATTATGTGGGTGATTATGTGGTTAAAAATCAAAATTTATCTGGTAAAATATGCGATATTATTTTTTGTGCATTTTTTAACAAATATTGTTTAAGTATGGGGCCATTTATTCACTTAAATTATCGGTCAAAAATGCGTGCGATTGCCACGTAAAATGACTTATACATTGAAAAAGATCTTTCGACGTCAATTGTCACTAAAGGTGTGAAAAAACTTTCGATTTATGTTCAAAATTTTGACTCAGACGTAAAATCAAAAAGATCCTGATTTTTCTTAAGCGAATTCTTTAATTTTTGCAAATGTCCTTTAACTTTTGACCTAACTTCACTCAAAATGTTAAGTTGCTCCATGAGAGATGATTCAGTATATTCCAGTCGTTGTATAGCTTTAAATAAAAATTCATTGTGCCTGAGATCGATGAGCTTATTGTGAATATCTTTTATATATAATTTTGAAGAATCTTTTTCAATTTTGATGAACACTCGCTGTACTTAGCCATATTAAATATTATATTCCAACATTTGACACTATGAATACCACAATGAATTGAAAGTCAAAACTAACACTTTATTTATATATTCATAAATAATCATAGAGAAACATTTCATACAAACCACTTGCTAAACCTAAATTGTTGGTATTTAGGACCAGTCTTGAATATTAAAGCAAAATTTAATTATACAAATAGAAATATGTGGCATTTTATGTGATTTAGGTGATTTATGTGGTTGAGGGTAAATATGTGATTTATGTGATTTTTCATGTTACGTATCAATGTCGGGTTTTTTATATTCTTCTTATTATGTTCTAAACTCATTTCTATTATCTCTTAAAAATTATGTGATCACATAAATTTGGAGCTCTATTAATGAGATCTGAGTTTCAAATCGCTTTTACACATATTTTTTGCGAATACCGTTGAAAAACAACGCTTTCTCTTTTTCATTGATTTGAAGCAACCGAAGGAACGAAACCAGAAGCCAGAAATTTGTTGAAAATCAGCAGTACTCGTTCGTATCTCTTGGCTCCTTTAGCCTTTTCATTTCTTCTTCCCTAATGGCGATTGAAAAATGATTAGCCAAAAGTGAGCATTTAAATCAACAATAGTTGTTAATAATTGAATGAATTTATCTCGAAAGGGCCTTTCTATAATACAAGCCGTTCAGAAAGTAAGAAATCA
>NCKU01004759.1:0-11578 GCA_003675995.1 Dinothrombium tinctorium
ATTAATTCTCTAAATTCTTATATTTTTAATATGGACAGTTTGTCTGATGCCAATAAATAAATAAATAAATAAATAAAAAAAATAAATAAATCACTGTCGAGCGAAATATTGTAAAAGCGCATTAAAGCGAACGATAATTAAAATTTCGCAACTTTTTTGAAAAGTGAATTGAAAAGCAGCATAATCTTAATTTAATCAGCGACTGCATCGATATTAATGTTACATTTTTACTCTTTTTTTCGAGTGTCTCAAAGCTCAGTCCTCTTCTTTTCTCGCGTTCCGAGCGCAAAAAACGCGATCGATTTTTGCGCGCAAAACAAAAAAAGCAAATAAAACAGTGAACGCGGCGAATGAAAGCTAATGAAAAGTTTTATAATTTAACACACTTCAAATGAAAAGAATATAAATCAGTTTTTGTAATCAAACCTCTGTGTTCGCATTCAATTACTCACCTTATTTTTCTGCTTATTTTTCCTACTTCTTGTCAAAATTGAATTTGTATTCAAAAATAATACCGAAAATGTGAACATTAAATTGATTAAAAGCTTTTCTCAGATAACGGTGAATGCATTGAATTATGTATAAGTTTGTTCGTAAGTTTAGCGCGAACCTCTTGCAGGAATCGCTGTCTAGCTTGAGAGTGATGCTCTCGCTCAAAAAACTGAAATTAAAATTCGCTTTAAGTTTAATGAGCGAACTTGCACTTGCACTGCACGCAAAGTAATTTACGTTGAGGTGAAGCGCTTCAAGCTTTGCTTGTTAACATCTCAATTAATAAGTTTTAAGGCTCGATTTTTTCGCACAATAACGCAAACCAGATTTGACGATGCAGCTTCGGAAGCGCTTTACTCGCAATAAAATGCGGTTTTCATTGCTGAAGCCGAGGATTTCGGAAAGCGAGGCGAGTGCACGTCGCTATTGAATGAGGTTAGCGCTTCTGATCATTTGTTATTGTTTTGCTGAAGCGCTTCATCCAGATTCAAAAGCAATGCGTCCGTCGACTGTGCTTGCGATTGAAGTGAAAATTGTCGGGAGAAGAAGCGCCCTGCTTTCATAACATGCAAATCGTTTTCAGCACCGTCACTTTGCAAAGCGAGCGGCGCAATGAAAGACGCGATTGAAAGGTAGGAACGACGAGCTCGCCAACTTTAATTGACACTTTGTCTTGTCGTTCTAATTAACTAAAACTCTTGTAATTGACGCTCAAAGGTTCGCTACTTTGCATCGCTCCGCACTGTAAATTTATTTTCGCGATGCATGCGCGTAATTTTAATTACGCTTTCAGAAATATTCTTTTTGCTGCGCGACTGATGTTTCAATCGATAAAAGTTTTCAAACAGAAGCAGCCAACTTCGCACTGACTGATGGCTACTCGCTTGCTCGCGACCCTCTTCAAAACGTGCGAAAATTGCGTGGCATCGCGAATTTCGCCGGCTCGAACGGTGCGAGCGCAGCGAAGGTGTCGATTTGCCATCGATTTTTGGTTTTTAAAAAATGAGGCAAGTTTATAATTTTGAAGAAAGATTTAAGAGCAAAAGCGTGTTCATTCAACGACTTCATTGACACGAGCGCTTTCTTCGCCAGTAATTTCGTTACTCGCGAAAGAAAAGGAGAAACAGTAATGGCTTCTAGTCGAGTCAAACCTTTCGACCGTTTGTTTTGCTTTCGTTCTTCGCAGCTTTAATAACGAACGAAAGGCTGGATTAAAATTTCCTCCGCTTTATAATGACTTTTCCACTGTAATAACATTTTTTAACAAAATGGGCGCACAAATTGTCGTCGAAACGACACGATCGACAAGAGTTTGATGCTGTTTGCACGATTGTCAAAATTTGTTGGGTACTACGATCGTTAAATGCGAGCGCATTGTGAAAAATTGTTCTCACTCTAATCGGTCATTACATGCAGCACTCGATGACCCGCGAAATTGTGTCATTTTCGCCATAATATCCTCATATTTATGGCTGCTATATTCCGCTGAATAAAATCAGTTTTTTGTTTTTTAAGCACGAAGCCGATGAAAAGGTGAGTGCAGAGCGGACGCAATCAAATGAATGGTGAATAGCTGCTCGTCGAAAGTTTGCGTATGAAACAAATGAGAGGCGAAAATTAAAATAATTGAAAAACTTTTTCGCGCAAACCATCGATGCGAGAAGACACAGAGTAATTATTAATTTTGATTCATAAACACACCCAAACACATGGATTTTGACGCCCCTGTTTTAAATCAAATATTTATAAAGCGACCACAATTAGCGAAGCGATTGTCGCCGGTCGCGTGCGTTTCCTACGCAAATGTGTGCATGTGTGTGTGAGAGCTAAAGCCATTGAGAAAACGACTTTGATCACGGATAGAGAAAGAGTCATTTTTACGTGATTTATTTTTCGACGCGTGAAATTGCAGTCAAAGATTCATAAATACGGGCTTAGACTACATAAAGTGCGTCTAGGATATTTTTCAAGCCACAATCAATTCGAACACAAAACGGCGAAATGCGTCTCGCTGCTGCTGCTGCTCTGTTCAGACCTCTAGAAAATTTTATTATTCATTTAACCGAAATTACTTCGCTAAGCGAAAAACAATTTTCAAAGTGTTCTCCGGAAGCCAACTAAATGAACTAAATTAAATTATTCGCCATCTTTTCACTATTCGAATCGTAAAATGGACACGCCATTTAAAGAAAACAATGAAGAAGGCGCACGAAACAAAATGCTTATGTACAGTTATGGCCATATTAATATGCTTATTTTTGCTATATTCAATTTTCAACGGATAAGATGAGCATATTAATGCGGCCACGAGAGTACATGTCGAATGCATGTTCAACATTATTAATCACTGGTTTTGCTTAGCATCAATGGTAATTTGATTCTTGAGCGCAGAGTATATCGCACAAATCGTTCAATTATTGTCGGTTGCGGCTTGAAGAAGGGGAGAGCGACTAAAATTTCTCGCCTCGCTGTGTGTGCTGCCGACGAAACGCGTTAGTGAAAATGGCGCTTTGTTTTGCGAATTCATTAAAAGTTTTTGATGTGACATTATTTGCAGAAAAGTAAACGAAAACGATCGCTCATTTTTTGCACTTTCTTTAGATGAATCGATAATCAAATACAATTTGGTCGCGCTTCTTTTCGTTCGTTTTCATTTTCATTTTCAGAACAATACATTGATTCGGAAAAGCTGAACACGCTAAGTGAATGATGAAAAAGAAGAGAGTCATTAGTTTTTACGCAGGCAGTAAGTTTTTCTTTGCTTTCTTTCCTCTCATTGTTCCAATTCGTACACAACGAGCGTTTTCGCAACTGCGATATTCACGCTTTTCCACAATTACACTTCCATATTTTTATCGTTTCCATGAATAAGCGCATATATTCGTGCTTTTGCCGAATTTAGCGACAATTCACAATCATAAATCCTCATTTCAGTGAACAAAAACTGTCGAAATCTTTTCTCGTCAATCGAACCATATTTCGCTCTCTTCGTATACACTTTTACATTTAAACGCGAGCAGCGAAATGAAACTTTTGTGTTAACGATGCTTTTTTATGCATTATGAATTTCATAAAATCTACGCCGTAATGTTTCGCATCCGTTTACAGCGGCAAACTTTTTTTTCAAACATTTATACAACAATGCAAAGCAAATTTTGCATTTTTTCTAAAGCAGCAAACCTTCTCATAATATTTACCACTTTCTCCGCACTCACAAACCCATCGCTTTCATGCCTGCACACATAAATGTGTCTTTCAATATCGACGGTTATTACACTTTTTGCATGCCATTTACTTTCCAACAATCGCTGCTTTCATCAAATATTCAACAAAACCTGCATTCGCAATATGTATTCATTTAATTTAACTTTTAAAGCTCAAACCCACTAGATACGCTGTTCAATCGCTCTTCAATTTTGCATTTTCATTTCACGTTACATATTTATCAGTTATTACTTAGCAATTTTATTTGCAATTAAATTCAAAGCAAATAAAATTGTCTTTTTCATAATATTATGGAAAAATAATCAACGTGTTTTCATTTAAAATTAAGCTCATTCCACCAACTTATCATATGAAAAGATTTATTGAAAAGTTTGAAAAAACTTTCTTGAATAAACTAATGAATTACCTTTGAATATTATCGAAACTGATTTTTAAATTAATCATGTTGAAATTTGGTACAAAGCATGTCCAAATTGAACTTGCACAAAAATTGAATCAAATCTTTTAATAATACATGAAAAAATATTTGTAGCTTCAAAAAAAGATTATTTTATATTCTTTGAAAATCATTTTTCATTTGGTGCAAAAAGTGCACATCTCCCGAATAATACCAAATTTAGTTTATCCTCATTCAAAACTTTTGCCGACTTTATCTGCAACTTTTTTTTCGCTGATTTTCAAACAGATTTTTTAAAAATGATTTCAAATCTTCTGCTTTGAATCTATGTGTATTTAAACGCATTTGAATGGGTCGCATTTCAATTAGCCTCGCTTCGGGTAGACAAGAATAGTTTTCATTTTTATTTGAAATCAAAATTATTTTGCTTTTAAAACTCGATGGTCTTTAACAATAGCAAAACTTTTTCAAGTATATTTCACTCTTTATCTACGACTTTCATATTGACGGATATTTTTCCAACAAAAAAATTCGAACAATGGTAGCGTGAAAGCGAGACTTTAATTTTGATCGAATTCATTTTTAAATTATCATCACTGAACTCGCGAGTTCAGTTGGACATGCTTTAAATAGATTTTGAGGAAGCGGGACGTTTTCGCGACCGCACTTTTTTCCGACACCGTTTACCTGGCAATATTTTTGCTTGATCTTTTTATCTTAACTTGACAATTTTTCAAAATCCATATAAAGTAATGAGTATTTCTGTACGACGAGTTTTGAACGATCTAAACAAATTAATATTTAAAGTATTTTATACACATCTTACCTTTAACTAATGCATTCGGTTTTGATTGATTGATTATTTATATTTTGATTGAAAACAGAGATGAAAATAAAATCGGTTAAGAGTGGAAAAGTTCATTTATTTATCATTATCATAAGAGGCAATATCAGGCAAATTTATTGCCCAGATTATGGCCATTTATTTATAAAGATGCAAAAGTTTAAAAGTTGTCTTTTTCAACAAAAAAAAAACTTGATTTGATCAAATCTTATTTGATGTTTATTGATTATTTTGACTTTATTTGATATTTAAAAGCGACTCATCTTCTAAGAGTATACACTTCAATGGATTCAGCAAGTATACATGAAACGAAAAAATTTTTAAATTCTAACTCATTATCAACGAATTGTTTGATTAATGTTGATTATAAGCTTGATTCTCATGAAAAGATATATTTTATCCTAATAATTTATTAAATTGATTTTCACTATTTAAAATGACAAGATAATTAACTACTCTACTTTATTCAATCACTTTTATATATTTTGAAATGCTAAGAAAATTAAAACATCTACTAATAATTTTAATTTTAACCTTAGGTCGATGAGCTAAGAAGGGGTTGAAATTTTTGCGAAAAATTTTTAATCATTTATTAAATTTTTGAATTATTCAGATAGAGTTTAATCTGAAACTCGATCAAAGCTCATATGGGCATTGAATGGTATAATGGAGCTCAAATGGTGATATGAATGTTAAATTATTAGACTTTTACAGTCAAACTTGTGCAAAGCTAATTTTTGATTACAACCTTTATAATTTTAAATAGTTTTATAGTCTGATTATTTGAGGACAGGAAGACTCTAAAATGCATATTTTCACTTTATTTAGATCTTAATTCAGTGGTTGATTAATCTAATCCACAGAGTAAAAAGTCAGGTTCGAAAGCTTTTTATGATAGTTTCTAACAATTAATACATTCACTTTAACTTATTTTAAGGACATTGAGTTTTTTAGTTTTTTCTTTTCGAGAAAATCCATATCTATGGAATTCGTTGGCAATCTTTTAAGCTGCTCCGCGATATAAAAAAGGCCTTTTAGAAATATGTTTTAAGTCCAGCAAATTTCCGATTTCTTTTATTATTATCGATAAGTTCCGAAATCAAAGTTCGACTCAAAATTAAAAAGTGCAGAGAAAAATGATTTTTGATATAGATAAAGGTGAGAGATTTGCTGTCAAATGTCATTTGAACCTCATTCATCAGAAAAACTGGCAAAAATTTTAAACAAACTCATGAAACATAAATTTTTATCATCATAGTTCATACAGAAAAGGATTTGTTCGACATGTTCTGGGGATAATGGATTTCGCTTATTTACACACATAATAATCTTTGTCAAAAATAAGTTGACATGTGTTTCTCCATTTTTCGATCAAAGCCGGGCTTCTCACTTTAGTATTCATTGTTGCTTAAAAATTTATATTAAATCTATGTGAGACACATCTGCATTATCAATAAGATTTGAGCCACTTCTCATCTCTACAACGCAATGAGATAAATAAAATGTGCAACTAAGTATCAAGCAGAAACAATGAAAACTAAAGCATCGAAATTACACGAATTCTTCATATACAAAATGATATGAAAAATTTTTATTTTGGCTTCTCATTTTTCTACTTAATGTAAATTAACCAAAATGATAACAATGATAGAACTTCTATTTTAAGATAAGCTTCTTTGATGATAGTCAAAAAAGTTAATTTTGCTCATAAAAGAAGATTTTTCATAATTTTTGGCAATAAAGTTTTAATAATAAAACCAGATAACACCCATTTCCATGTTCAGAGAGGAAATGAGAAGGAAAAAATAGAAAAGAAAAACTTAAATTTAAATAAACTACTTAATTAAATGGACGAGTTGAGTTAATGCTTGAAAATGTTTTAATACCTCCATCATACTTTGTTAATTGTAAAAACTATTAAATTCTAAAAATGAGCTTGCTGCTTATCTTGGCACATTTTAAGAAGCAAATTAGAGAGACGCTGCAGTTTAAAAGTATTATTTAAGAAATTTCTGCATTTTAACAATTGATAAAATTTTAATAAAGTTGTCTCATGTAAATTTTAAAAGAGTAAATCCACCATTTTAGGTCTACAAGTTGTTTACTTTAAATAACTTTGAGGGTACTTACAATGCCCGTCAAAAAACACTTGGAATAATAATTTTATTTCTATGAAACGAGCCCAGAACTCATAAACAAAACCTCACTAGGAATAGCACGCATCTACAATAAAAACTCTACGGCCATTTTAAAAAAGACTGCAGGTATTTGACTTTCTTGCAATACTTGCAATGCTAATATAGCGAAATCTGTATGAAATCTGAGTTGTGGAAGCTGGGCATTGCAAGAAAGCTTAGTACCTGCAGTCATTTTTTATATTGACTTTGCTATACTAGTCCCGAAACAAAAAATATACGCAGCAGTGATGCATCATTTACGAAGTTCTACACTTTTTGTGTCCGGAATATTACTTTCATGTCCAAAAATCTTTCATTTCTTTTAAACATTCTTTATTGCAAAGCAGTGAAAGCTCTTTTGAACACGAATGTTTATAAAGTTGCACAAAATTAACAAACGATAAAAACGGAAATTTAATAATGAGCATATTTTCAGGAGAACTGTAATTCCAGTTTATTTTTGAATTTAAAGTTTATGAAAGTTGATGACTAGTGTTTATCATTATTCAATTTAAATTTTTGATTGATCAAAATTCATTCAATTCACGACTAAATTCATTTTATTAATATTGTGTGTAACTTGTCGTTGCCAAGGAGGTGGTAAAATTTTGTCATCAATAGATAGCAAAAAATGGGTCAAATGACTCGCATTTGTATTGAAAACGCTCAGCCGAATTACATGCGATTGTCAGGAGACCACACTTCCGGCCGAAATATAAGCTGGCTTGTGTTTTGACTGGCACTGAGCTACGTTTTTCTTCTTTCGGTGCTCATTGTATAAACGCTTGTGCTTTGATGCTATAAACTAAAGAAAATATTTACACTGTCACTTTTACTTTCTAAAAGCATAAATTTTTATTCAAAATAACCAACTTTTCAAATAAATGCTGCAAATATTTCTACTTCTCCATCAATAGTTTATTTGAGAAAAGCTATATTCATAAGTCAAATAGTTTTTTCGATCCAAGCCCTAAAATCATTGCTTTTGAATTTAAATTACAAAATACGTTGCGCATAAATACATTATAATTTGCAAGAAAGTGTGATAAGTTTTATTGAATTTTCGTAATTTTTTTTATATCTCTAACTCTGTGTAAAGAACCAAAAACATTCGCATCAAAGCAAATTTACATTCAGGGTATTTGATTGTTTTTATTTATTTTTAATTTGCCTTCTATGAATAAATAAGTAGTGAATTCTTTAGGATAATGAATTATTAATCAGTGTTTATTGTCTTAAATGATCAGCATAATATGAGTAGAAAAGGTTTATAGCGCTCATATTCTCGATACTCTCCATTCAAGAGCAAAACACTTGATAGTTTGTCCAGCAATAAAATAGCTCCACTTTGTTCAATTAAAAAGAAAAATTTCACTACGCTTTTGCATCGCTTTCTCTTTATTTTCAAACAACGGGGTGTGCATTTTCGCTAGCGCATAAATTTGCTAAGAATCGATCTACAAAGTTTGTTTTTCATCAAAACGAGCGTCAGCATTTTGAGACTACTTTGCAAAAGTATGGCAAAAAAGATTAAAAAAGCTTAAAGTGGCGTTTCATAGAAATATCATAATTTTCATTGAAACGTTATATTTTGCACAACCTGTATGTGCTTCGGCTGGTGTTGAAGTTGAATCTTATCGCCGAATAAGTGCGCGAAGTGTAGTTTGGCGAATGCAATTTGAAGCGAAGTCTGTTGCTTAACTTTACACTTCACATAAATAAAAGGAGAGCGAGGAAAAAGAAGCAAATGGTTTGCAGTAAAATGAAGTTTGAACGTATCTGGATGCAGTTTTATTGTTGTTGCTCGAAAAACAATATTGTCGCTTTGTTTCGCACATTTGCAAGCTCTCGCTCGTAAAGTGAAAACTCCTCACCATCAACTGCTGCCTCTTCACTTACCGCTGTCGCTGAGTCCTGCTTTGAGCAGCACTCAATGTAATTGTCATATTTCATGAAATGCATACTTTTTTTCAAATGCAATTTGTTTTATTCGCGATCGTCGAGTGAACTGCGCGAAAATTGATTGGTTTCGAAATGCACCACTTTTGGTTTTTTTCTTGCGTAGAATACATGATTGTGACTTTTTCTAAAACGTGATTTATTTTAATGGAAGAAAATACACAGAGAAAACAAATTTAATGTTACTTAAAATGCAGTTTCGCCGTCTTCTCGAAAAAACGGCTTCTCAAAGCACTGAATATTGAATACATTTTATTGAAAAGCGATTCTTTCGTGTTTCGCGTTCGCAAATATTCAAATCGAAATCAATCGCGAACATCGCTCGCTTCCACGTCTCGTCGTTTCATCACTTTGATTAATGCGGCTTAATTCATTTCAGCGAATGAGTGATACTTCTCATTCATTCCACTTTTTATCTGCGCGTAAATAAATTTGTTTTCACTTATCGCTGTGCAGAAACACGTCCATAAATAAAGAGGCTCGCTTAATTCTTCTTATCTTACACTGGATTTGTTTTAATTGCATTCAGCCCGATGCAAGCTCCAATTTGCAAAACTGATTTGCTTCCATCTCCGCTCGCTTCACTACCGTTCCTCACTTCTGCTTTGCCACAGCGTTTCGCGCATCAATCTACTTCGTTTCTAATTTTTGAAAGCTTTTTACTCGCGCACTTTCACGAGCCTATTTTTTATTTATTTGCTTTTACACTAAAAAAGCGCAGAAACCATTCCGCAGTAATCAGACCAAGAAAAAATGGAATTCGCTTATTATTTATTCATTTTGCAATTAATTTTTTTTAATGGTACGAATTAATGCAAACTTACTTTCCTTATTTGAATAATTAATTCACATCACTCGAATCTTGAGATGCGTACGCGAATCAATGTTTGCAGAAAAAAAAAACTGATTTCTGAGGCAAAAACAAACACATCAATCATTCTTTTAAAATTGGCACTTGAGATTGCAAAAAGATCGACGTTACTTTTCGAAAATGGAGTAAAAAACATTTTTTTGCTGTTCGTACATGCGAATTCGCTCATTTTTATTTCGATCAAAAGCTCAAAATGCAACGCTGTAATTACTATAAGAAATTCGCATCAAGTAAATTTTGCATTTACTTGATGGCATTACGAATGAACAACTGGCTTTTGTCTACAGAAGTAGTTTCTTAGAAATATTTTGCTCGCAGCATTTCATTGTTTTTCGCAATTGAAAATGAAATTTGTATCATAAGTTAGAAAGACAATTTGAAATCAGCAAAGTTTGCCTTTAAACATTAAACCCAACTTCAACTTTTTCACTAATATTTCAAATCAAAACGCTTCCCAGTTCTATGTCATTGTGGCTAAATTAATATGCTATCTGATCAAATTTAAGTTTCAAATAGCAAATATATCATACTAATGTAGCCACAACTGTACAAAACACCATTTCAGATGCGCAATTTGTTTATAACAGTGAAAAACTGAACATTCGCTCTTCAAACAATTGCACTCTTCAAATTTAAAGTCAAGAGAAAATACTTTGGAATAATGAAATATTTTTCTCGCGTTATTTTTTCGTGATTGTCGCTGCACATAATCACATTTACAAAATTTTCGCTTACCGCACAAATTTGGCTTTCTTTCTAAAGTTTGCACAGTTTTTCATAAATCAGTTTCATTACACTCATAAAAGCGTAAATATACAGAGAAAATGACATTATGAGATTCGTCACAATATGAAAGGTACGTGCTTTGAATGAGTGCGAACTGAAACGCGGGCAGAGCGATGACATCGTATCAGGTTGAATGTAAGAAAACTCAAGTTTGAAAAATTATGATTGAATCATGAATAAGTAAAAGAGAATGAATCAAGGCAGCAGAAAAGAGAGGCGAATTACTGAATTTTAATTAAAATAACGAAAAGTATGGAGAATCTAAAACTTTATTCAACTGTTTAAATGAATATTAATTTGCGAATATGAACAGAAGAAAAAGATTTTTTGCTTACCAAGCATTAAAGACCAATTTTAAATACTTTCTTTATGCAAATGCTTTGTGGAGATCGAAATGAAATGCAATAAACGTGTGCAATAGCTTCTCTCCGTATGCTATGTAAGCTTCGCAAAGTTACTGCTGAAGCAAAAACAGTGGTTCGATATTTGTTTGAAGAACAACTAGTAGCGTTAAATAATCCGAAACCGATTAAGAATCCTCTTTTTTACGACCGTACTTCTCTCTAATTTAGTGACGAAAACGTGATCTAACAAAATTTGTTCGCTTATCGTTCTGCTGTTTCGATCATAAATGCATTGTTATCGAACGCCAGTTGTAATAATGTTTCAAGAGTATTGCGGACAAAATGAAACATTTCATTACTCATTTTGGCAAAGCGATTAAAAGCAGCAAATTCCAATAGATATCAGTCCAATTGATTTGTGTTTATTCTCTCATCTCCTCTCACACACTCACTTTATTTAGCGCCGAATCTTTTTCTTTTTTG